>PVJD01004986.1:0-124288 GCA_004026545.1 Mormoops blainvillei
CAAAAAATCAAAAGTATGTGCTGGAAAGTATGTGCTAGAAGTTGTGCTAAATATTTTGCATGCAACGTATCACTTAATCCTTGAAAAACTATGAAGTGGGTACTATTATTAACCCCTTTTTGCAGATGACAAAACTAGACTTAAAGAGGTTAAGAAATTCACCTGAGTTTGCAACTTAAGCCTATCTTTAGTTACTGTCCCATATATGTACCTTCTAACTTAGAAAGTGGTGATTTGAGAGGAAAATGACAAGCAAGTACATCTAACTGCATGAAGAAGGCACAAGGAGTAGCTCCTAGATCCAGCTGCTAGATCCAACCCTGGTTGTGAATTAGAACCATCTGGGAAACTACCCTGGCTGATGTGGCTCCGTGGATTGAGCACCAGCCTGTGAACCAAAGGGTCACTGGTTCGATTCCCAGTCAGGGCACATGCCTGTGTTGCAGGCCAGGTCCCCAGTGAGTGGTGTGTGAGAAACAACCACACATTGATGTTTCTCTCCCGCTCTTTCTCCCTCTCTTCCACTCTCTCTAAAAATAAATAAAACATTAAAAAAAATCTGGGAAATGAAAACAAACAAACAAAAAACCAAACAGGTGTTTAGGTCTCAACCCAGACCCACGGAATTAGAACCTCCAGGAGTACAGCCTGCTGGGTTTTGCCAATCTCCCCAAGTAGTTCTCACCCGGGTTTGGGAAAAACTGTCAAAATCAGTGGTTGAAAGTGGCAATTTGAATCTCATCATCCACTTCAGCGATGAGACTTAGAGCATTCCACAAACGTCGCCTCAGTAACACTCCTGGCTAAGCTCATAACACAGTAGAGGACTAGGTCATTTGACTAGCACCACTGGGCTCTGTGGCGGAGCTTCCATGTCTGGCTGGTGTAGAACAAAGAGCCAGTGTTTTGGTAAATCCCACCGTGCACCTGTTCACGTGGCATGTGTTTTCTACACAAGCCCAGCCCAGACACAGCCCTAAACCAAGATACCTTCACGTCTGCAGAGCAGCACAGCACCTACACACCTTCTGAAAGGGCATACCCTTTCAGCAGCATCCATAGCGTTAAACGTTATTTTTACTTCCCATTACTGAAGTACTCTCTTCTAGTATAAACATTTTTGCCCCACTTGAAAGCTAAAGTAGAAAATCAAAGTGGGTTCTAGGAATACTTATAAATATTTCACAATCTTGCCTGTCTAGGGACATAAATCATCAAGAACCAGTAGCTTCTGGGAAATATTATACGCAACAGGAACAGCAGAAACAAACCCCAAAGCGTCATCATCTTGATGTTATCTAATACTTGGAAAATATGTTTCTTCTCACTGTGTTTACAAACCAGAAAATCATTTTGCCTAACAAGGTAGGCTTCCTCGGTTAGTGCAATCACAGAAAAGCCTTTAAAATGTAGGAATCAAGTCACTAAAGATTTGGATGAAGAGTCAAATTAACAAGCTTACTTATCTCTACTTTTCATTGAATTACAGATTTGTAACAACACCGATCCACTAGGCACACCTGGACTCCAAGATGAACCCTTTCCACCACAGCCAATATAAAGAAGCTCCCACTAGCCAAGTCTGGGACGATCTGAGTAAAATAATTTAAGCATTACATTATAACTCATAGAATAAATATCCATGAATAATACAGATATAAATAACTAAATAAATAAACGTTTTGGGGGGAAACAGCTCTTCCTTACGGAATAATTCTAATTACTAAATACAATTAATAAAAGAAAACAAAAAACGGTCATTATGCAAAGACCACAGCACTAAATGTTGCAGACAAGAGTCATCGTCGGATGCCAAAATTAGTGGAAAAAGTATAGTGAAATACAGGATATAGATACAGTATAATGAGATACATGGTATCTCCCCACAAGATATGAATAAGCATAGAGCAAAAAACAATTAACTTCTCAGTGGAAATTAGCAGGCATCACCTTAGCAATGTGATAAAAACTATTACCAATCATGAGACACATTGACATCATTTGCCTGCTGATCTGATACAATGATAGAAGATACTTTTATGGTATGTTTATCAAAATGCACACCTGAATTTGATGAGAAAACATCAGACTCCAAATCGAGGGTCATTCTTCCATATAACTAGACTGTACTCTGCAAAAGCTATCAAGGTCATAAAAGACACACACATACACACACACAACACAAAAAAAAAACCAAAAACAAAACCGAGGGACTACCTCCAACTGAAAGAGACCAAAGGAAACTGACAAAGAAAGGCAGGCACTTGCTGGACTAGGATAAGGGTCTGAGCAGGGTAACTGGCAAAATGTGAGTTCTGTATTTGAGTTCACTGAGTGCTAACGCCGGTTTTCGCAAGTGTACTGTGATTACAAAGGAACTCCCTTTGTATTATTTGTACATTTTTAAGTCCAAAATCAGTCAAAATGAAAAGTTAAACAAAAAAGTAAGGGCCTCCTTCCTCCCCACAAATAAGGTCTCAAAAAAAAAAAATTCAAATATTGTTTCAAAAGGCAGCATCTAAGTCCCGCTAAAAGTTGCACAGCCCTCAGTGTATTATCATCTTAGGCTGCGCATCAATCAGTGACCCTCCCTGTTCCCTGCCCACTCTGGCCTCCGGCACCTTCGCACATCAGATTAATCTTCCTAACACATCCTCACGAAACACCTTGTTTTGAAGAAATAAAATGGTTATTTAAAAACAAACAGAGTTCACTTTTCCTGAGCGCTCCCAGGCCACGTTCCGAGGCTTCGCCGGAGCAGTTGATGTCCTCAGTCGATGTCCAGGGGACCCCTGCTGCAGCCAGGTGGGCTGTCAGATTTTCACTATGCAAACCCTGTGCGTTCTCACCCAAGCACTTGCCGTGACCTCTGAGCCCTGCATGTCTCTACATTTCCGCATCCCACTCTTCCTTCAATTCATGTAAATGCTGCAAGAAGCCTGCCCAAGCCCTGAGCCTCCCATGGTTTATCTCTTCCCTCTAACACTTGTATTTGCCACTGAAGTACAAGGTCTCCAGGCTCCACTGCATGCGCACGCCACCTCTCCTCAACCAGCCTCATAACCCCCCAGGAGGACTTATACCCGCTGTGAATCCAGGGCCCTCTACAGTGTGTCACAGGGGCTGACCACTGTCCCAGTGTCACATGGCCTGATGATCCAGGCCCTCAGGCCACATGGGAAACATGGTGTTACCACCTCAAAATCTATGAAACCCTTGGCTACCTCTGCCACACCACTGCCACCACTGTTCCTGTCACTTCTCAACCTTGTCTTCAGTGGTCATGTGTGGAGCAATGTCTATAGAGTGTGCAGTAAGTCCTTACTTAATGTTGTCGAAAGGTTTTTGGAAACCGTGACTTTAAGATAAATGAAATATAATCCATATGATTTTACTTTTATGTGGAATCTAAAGAACAATATAAATGAACAAACAAAACAGAAACAGACTCCAACACAGAGAACAGACTGATGGTTGCCAGAGGGAGGGGAGGTTGAGGGCTGGGTGGAAAAGGTGAAGGAACTGAGAAGTACCAATTGGGAGTTACAGGACGGTCACAGGGATGTAAGGTACAGGACAGAGAACATGGTCAATAATGTCGTAAGAACTAGGCACGGTGCCAGGTGCCTGCTGGAAACAGGGGCACCTCGTAAAGTAGACGACTGTCTAACCACGATGCTGTACTCCTGACACTACTACAAAATAATACTGAATGTCAACTAGAGCTGAAAAAAAATTTTTTTAATAAGAAAAAATATATAATAAAACCGATTTTCCAATAGGTTAATTGATATAAACAAAGGGTTAAGTTCCTATGGCATATTCTGATCACAAAAATGTCACCAAACTCCTAGATAAATATCCGAAACACTTGCAGTGTTAAACACTAAAGTAGTTGTGAGCTATACACGCCTTTAAAAAGGATTAATAAAAACAAGTAAGAGAATGTTTTTCCAACTTGATGATTCCAGTTCAGGGTCAGGGTGGCCAGAACCTGTGCTGTCAGCTCAGGGCCCAAGGTGAGGCCCACCCCGGACAGGACGCCCTCCCATCACAGGGCCACCCACGCCCACTCAAGTCAGGCTGGCGCAATCGGACGCACCAGTCACCCTCACTCGCGTGTCTTCGGGAGGTGGAAGGAAACCAGGGCATGCGGAGAAAAGCCACGCCGACGTGGGGACGTACAAGCTTCACACACGCAGAGGCCCTGGGCAGTAACTGACTTTTGATTTCTCATCAGCATTATAGGGAAACAATGTCGAATGAAACAACTTTATTCAAGGACGTGTTGTATATTTTTATACCCTGAATAGTTTACGTGCTTGTTTTAAAATCTAAAGATCCACTTAAATGCCAGTTAATTCTTTGTAATGAAAAACACTTCAGTTAAGTCACTGGGGTCTCCAAGAGGGAAAAATGTTCACTTTTCCTTTCCTACGTTACTGGTAAGTCAGAAATGAGCAAAAGAATACACTTTGGTGTAGACACCTTTCGTCTCCTCTTTGGCTCTGGAAATAAATCTTGTATGTTTCTTGTTAATTTGTACATAAATTTTTGAACACTGCAAAACAATGAAGGTGATAATGTACAGTCTTTTAGCGGAAGGCATATTTAGAAAACTACTTCTGGTTTTTATTTCTCAGTAATTCGACTAAGACATACAAAGAACCTTGGAAATGTGCCACCACAAAAGACATCCTGAAGTCACCTGGACCATTCCATGGCCTTCATCTAAATGTAGTCAGATAGGAACCAAGATTGGGGATGTGCAAACTAAGCCCCACAGGCCCACCCCCACCACCAGCTGTTTTTCATAACCTTTTATTGGAACACAGCTGTGCCCACTTGTTTACATATAGTGTGTTTTCCCGCCAAAAATATTCACTATCTCAACCTTTACAGAAAATTTTTAGCAATCCTGGTGTAGATGATCAAGTTTTATAGAGGAGAGGATGCTCTATAATCTCCCTAGCAATGTATTACTGTGCTGAACCAGTTATTGATGAGAATTTTTTTTCATTTTGAACCAAATTATCTCCTACTACAATTTAAGATTATTTCTTCCAAAACTGCTTTTAAGGCACATTTCCATCTTTACTTACATGTTACTTAAAAGCAAGAAATAGGTCAAAACAATTTTTGGGGCTTCTAAAATTAAAACAATTAGGAACAATAAGTTTCATTTACCCTTTTAAACTAGGAACTTTGTAATGCAGGCAAACCTGGACTACGTGAAATTGATCCAAGGGCCAAATATACAAAAGTGCTGATCGATCCAAGAATATGCTGTTTCAAACATCTGAATCTTGCACAGTATTCTCCCAGCCTAAAATGCCTTACTCCTTTTATACATTTAAGTTCTCATGCTCAAATCTCCTGTTAGAATTGCTCTTTTATCTACTTCCAAAGCACTTTATACTCCAGATACTTATTTACATTTGGATTTCCCCTAATCCATCATAAGAATTTTTTTTTTTTAAATTTTAGAGTGAGGGAAAGGGAAGGAAAAAGAGAGGGAGAGAAACATCGAGTGGCCTCCTTCTGCAAGTGCCCCGACCGGGGACTGAGCACAGAGCACTCAGGTATGTCCCCTGACCAGGGATCGAACCAGCAACCTCTTGCTTTGTAAGACGACACCCAACGAACGGAGTATGCCAGCCAGGGCTATAAGAATCTTAAAGACAGGGTCTACACAGTCTACTCACATTTATAAATGTCCAGAGTATCTAACATGATTCATTGTGTACAGTTAACTCCCTTTAAGTGTTTGGGAAAATCCAGCTCTTTTAACACTTTCTTTGACTCCTTATCTTCCGGACTTTATGGCTCATTCCTCTAAGTACCACCCTGCATGATGGCTCAGAGCCACGCTCTGAATTATGTCTTTAGGGTCAAAGCCCATCTGCACCACTTAGCAGCTATGTGTCCTTGGACAAGTTACTTAACTTCCTTGCGTCTGTTTCCACCTCCTTATATGCAAGAAATAAAATCTCCTCATAAGGCTGTTGTCAAGATTAAATAACTTAAAGCAGTGGTTCTCAAACTTCAGATGCATTGCTGGGCCCCACCTCCAGAAGTGTGGGGCTCAGCAGGTCTGGGACAAGGCCTACGAATCTGCAGAAGCACTGACTTAAAATCTTATAAAAGAGCTTAGCAGAGCGCCTGCTGCGTTTTTAGTGCTCAGCAAATGTTAACCACTGTTGCGCACGCAGCAAACTTTCCTATCATTTTGGACATGAATGTGGGCCTCCTCCACTACACTGTAAGCTTCTCACAGGGACAGGACTGTATCTTTTTCACCCACATCCCTGGCACCCTGCAGGGTGCCGTGACGGCAAGGCCAGGGGAGCACAGATAGGATTCTCTCCCTCCCTCCCAAGGTTCCTCCTGGTCGTAGGATTTGGGGGAAAGAAAACTGTCCTACTGGCAACCTTCCCGGGGGTTCACATCAAGGGTCTTTTGGACATGGGCTCTTTCCTGCATCTACCACACCCATGAGGGTTTGGTCCCATATTCCACACTTGGGAGTCTGGACGAGCTCAGTCAGAGCCAATCGGCTTTTATAAGGTTCTTGGGACCACGGTCTGTTCCCAAATTGGAACAGCATCTCTACGGGCTTCTATCAAAGGTGGCAACAGGCCAGCACCGCTCTTTAAAATTCTAAGTACAGCCAATTCTTATATAAACAAAAGTTTTTACCTGGACACTAGCATTCATTCTCAATTTATACTGTCTTACCTTCCTTACCACTCCAAAATCTTTCAGTTAATAATTCATTTTAGGATTTGAGAGGATCTGTTAACCTCAGCACACTGCAATGCCACATATCCAACTTACAAAATTCATGACACTTGCCGTACCGGGGTTATGCTGCAGACCCTCCACAGTTAACAATCCTCGCAGCAGTGCCGTGGCCCCACGTGCAGGCTTTCGGGATCACGGGAGGCCGCTTTCCTAGCTCTCCGAAGTCAGTTAAAGCAGGTGGGAACTCTATCACCGCCTGTCTTGTGTGATTCCAGTTTGAAACATCCATCTCTTGATGGAGATAAGAATAGTGTCCTCTCATTGGTCAGTAACTTACCATTTGCCACAAGGAAGAGGCCAAGGCTTTCCTTGTTTCCTTGTTCTGCTCACAGGGGAAATTGTCTGCTTTGTTGGCCTTCGCTTATTTCACAAGCCCTCCATGAGCTGGCTCCTGAGTCTTGCAGGCTTGGGCAGCTTTATTTACCCTGGGTCACATGTCCTCCTTTCTCTCTGTGCTTGTCTTTTTAAAACCAGAGGCCTCCTTTCTCTCTGTACTTGTCTTTTTAAAACCGGAGGTCCTTTGAAAGCTTACTTTATAGCCACACGAGGTTCTTTCATTTCCTTCTCCTTTCCTAATTCAAACAGTAAATCTATAGAATCAGAATTTCATTCACGTCTTGTTTGTATTTCCTCTGACTGTTTCCAGAGAGGACACCCTGACTATCACTTCTCTTCATTTGTTGAAACCAGATTCCACGAAGTACATGGTTCAAAACAGGGTCACTTCCTCCCCGGGCTCTGTCTCTGGACCGGGCAGGGCTAATCAGTATTGTGTTGCACCGATGCCTAGGGCCACGGGCTTACGCTTCCCAGTACCTTGACATGGATTTAGATTTCCTTCTACCGCCACTGAATCACCTTCTTTCTAATCTTCCCACCAAATTATTTCTTCTAACCTGTCTAGACAGCCTTTCTGGGCTGTAATAAATCATCTCAGACAGGCCATCTTCAGACTGCTTCCGGCCTTCCTCCCCCCACCTTTCTACTCTGGCACTACTACAGTCTCAGCAAACAAACAGAGTGAAAAACAAAGCACATCCTCACCCGTTGCCATCGCAGTGTTTAGATGTTCTGGAATTCAAGGGGATCTCTGGTATCCCTCTGGAAATCCCCCTTTCGCCGCTTCCAGGCTTCAGCAACTGCCACTGAGTCCTCCCTGCTCATCTGGGGCCTCCCAGTAGAGGCTCCCGGAATGCTGCTAAAACCACCTGGCAAGTGTTCCCTTCCTCAGCCCCCATGGCAGCGAATATCAGTTGCTGGTGACAGTGATCAACACCCTTCCTCCAAGGCGGGGTCTGTGGAGCGGCAGCCTGGGTCAGCATCACCAGAGCACGTGTGGGCAACGCACGTTTTCAGGTCCCACCCCAGATCCACACAATGGACAGATGGCACTGAACAAGATCCCCACGTGAATCCCGTCCCAGTAAAGTTTGAAAAGCGTTCATCAATATGGTCTAGATCTGAAATCCTGCTTCTGCCACAAATGTTTCTAAATCACATAAAGCCCCTGAAGATTCTTACAGAGATCCCCCCTAAAAAAGAATTATACGGGCACAATGAGTTTCGGAGTTGTTGCTTATTCTATTCTCTCTCCTTAAAGATGAAAAATGCACCTAAGCGTGGTAAGGGTACTAAAGAATTCCTGCAGTAAATAGACCTGTTTAATCTGACATGTCCCAAACACATCTGACCAAGGAATTTAAAAAATCTATTCATTTATTTTTATAAACATCTGTTACCATCTCAAAGCACATTTATTAGCATTAACGGAAAACATGAAATTCAAAAGCTTGTCCTAAAGGAATAAAAAGGACACAGAATTGTATGTATACATATCTACCATAACAACTAAAAAATGTACACGGGTAAGGACTGGAAAGACTCATGGAGAAATTAACCCAGTTAGTTCAATTTTTTTTTAAGGTTTTACAAATACCTACAGCACTTACCACGTGGTAGGCTTTGTTTTAAATGCTTTTCAATTAACTTGTTCGATCCCCTTAGTCCAACAAGGTAGGTACTGTTATCATCACGGTTTTACAAATGGAGAAACTGAGGCAGAGATGTTGAGGAACTACCTAAAGACACACAGCTAGTAAGGAGCAGTGAGATTATTTGGTTCCAGAGTTCATGCGTTTTGTTTTTGTGTGTGTTTTTTTAAATCTTTACCCGAGAATGCTTACTGATTTTAGAGAGAGAGAAAAGGAGAGAGAGGGAAACATGGATGTGCAAGAAAAACATTGACTGTTTGCCTCCTGCGTGCACCCCAACCAGGGATGGAAGCCCCAACCCAGGTATGTGCCCTGACCAGGAATCACACCTGCAACCTTTTCGGTGCATGGGACGACTCTCCAACCGACGGGGCCACCCTGCCAGGGCAAGATTTCAGGTTTTTAACCACTATGTTATGCCGACTCTCCGGTGATTTTTTCCCACTAATGTTTTTTGGTTGTCGTTCAATGTTTCTATAGTAGATATTTGGTAATAAAAATCAAGAAATTCCAAGAAAAAAAAAATTTAAAAAGCTTGTCCCAGAGCAGAAGTACCTCCATCCAACAAAGCACTGCACTCACCCCTCCAAACCTCTCCTGCTGGCCTCTTTACCAACGACTTTTAAGTACATGTATTAATCAAGTTTAGATGTGCTGCTGCCTTCTCTTTGGCTGGGGAGGCCAAGCAGAAGCCAGCCTCAGCCCCAAAGGCAGACATTCTATAGCCGTGATGAACAGAAGGGGAAGAGGCCAACACCAGAGCTACCAATCCCTGGTGACGGCAGCCTGTGATGGCCCCACACCTTCTGGACATATTTTGCCTCCTCTCTTTACTATTTTCACCAACTCAGAGAAAAATCACATTCAGCTTCCAAGTGACATGTATTCTGTTTAATGAGATCCAAATGCAACTTCAGGTTTCATGTGTTCATCCCTCCTCTGTAAGCATAATCACTGTAAGAGGTACATAAGGTTCCATTTATAGAACTCCCTCAATTTTTACTTTAATCAAACTTCATTTTAAACACCCACAACTGTACTCTGTCTGCTTTCTATCTGTATGAAGTTAGATGACAAACTGAACATCTTCTCTAACTTTATTCAGTTCAGCTAGAGTAAATCACAACCCTAATTTTTTAAGAGGCCCCTGTCCAAGTATGTTAACATTGACTGATAATCTGTTTCGAGATGAAAGCTCCATAGTTAATAAAATAACCTACACTCCACAAGTAGGTGACTGAGGAATTAACTGACGCAACGTATGTGAATTACAGAGGAGGAGGAGACCTCTTGCTAGAGGATTTTTACCGCTTACAAAGGTTTTACAATCCTTGGTTATCTAAAAACAAGGTGCTCTTTCTATTGCCCCCACCCCAATTTCAGCTCCATCCATGCTCCTCCCCTCCACGTCCTTGTCCAGGTACAAGATGAAATATTATGCAGTGACTACTAATATTTACAACTTCCAACACATGGAAATACTTTGGGGGAAAATGGCGGGGGTGGGGCAGAGGGGGCGGGGGCAGTAAGTAACACAGAAGGAACAGTAGAAGGTCCACTAAACCAACTAGGAAGAAATATATGGGTACACCAAAGTGCTAATAGCAACGGTCTCCGTGTGATCGGCTACCGGTAGATTTTTGCTTCTTTCCAAACTTCCAACTTTTCTATATTAAATACATTACTTTTATAACCAGAAAAAACTACCTTAAAAGCAAGATAAAACCTCCACTCATACCACTGCTCTCCACCTCCAACCCTAAAAAGAAAGGTGAAGTTACACTGATGAAAATGGAGATTCTTCCAACATAGAGGATACAGAGCATGTCTGCGGTCAGAAAGACATCCATAGTAAAGATGGCTCTACTGTGAGTGTATTTATGGGTGTAAGATAAACCAAGGAGGTGAAAAGCCAAGAAGATAAGACAGGTGAGATTCTGCTCCTTCCTCCTTTCTGCTCCTGGAATCCCTTCAGCAAGGCTCTTAGCCCGCCCTAAAGGTTCAGGACCAGGGAGGACACTGAGGTGAGAGAAAAGGGGAGCCCGAAGGCAGGGAGACACTACGGTGGGGACGTGTCAAACAGCAGGGCAAGGAGGGGTGGGGCAGCCCTTCCAGTTCGAAATGTCTTTATAACCTATGCACAGGACATAAATCGGGCTCTGCCCAAAGTTCCTATTCTAAAACATAAACGCTCAAGAGTCTTTGTGTGTATGTGTGGCCAAAAGGCTGAAGTGTTTAGGATCAGTTTCTCTGGCCATTAACCTCTGAATACTCAGAACTAACAGCATCTAAAGAAAATAATTTAGGAAGTAAATACCCCAAAGTCAAATATCCGTAATTTTGGGGTTCTCAGTGGTCGAATTTAATGGTTTGCACACAGCCAGGTCGGGGATCAGCTTCCAAGGGAAGACTGAGAGACACACAGTGGATTATGTGACAGCTACATTTAATAGGGGATACAAAGGCACAAGGTCAATGTGGCTTCTAGCAAAATCTAAACTCCTTCCTCTGACCCAGAGTACAGGCACCGCATTCACTGCTCTTCAATATGTAAACTGCACATCAATGTTTTTATTAATCATGATCCTCATAAACAGAGCCATAAGCAAGAATTTACATTTCGATCCCAGCTTCATGGTCTTCATTGTCCGTCACATTCCTCCTGAATCCTGAGTGACAACTCCCCAGTTCCACACAAGAAAATGTTTTCAGTACTCAGACCTCAACACGCAGATACAGGCGAAGTTCTCAACCCATGGAAGGAAAAGGGGTTTTAAAGAACCTTTAAGTATGTATTCAAACAACTACTTTTCCACACAGATCTTTCAATGAACATAAGATTAAATCACCAAGACAGTGGTTTTTAAAGCAGTTCTGAAGCAAGATTGAAAGCTATTTTAAAACTCACAGATAGAACATAAAACTGAATTAGACCAAAATCTTTACAAAAGAGCACAAGATTGAAACCCTTTCATTTTTTTCTAAGAGACATAGGAGCCTCACTGGGGTGTGAGGCCCAGAGTCTTGATGTTCCTGCGTTGGTTTGAGTTTGATGGTATGTGTGTCCCTTGGAATAAAGGCTCCTTTAAAAGTAGTTACAAGAGGTACTGAACTGACCAAGAACTTTCAAGAAGGAAGGGGACAGCTGTGAGCAAGTAACTAGGGATCCTTCTATTTCTGTCACATAGTTCAAAGCCAAGAATTAGACGATACTTACCAGTAATGGAAAAACTTGGAACACTAAAATATTGTTAAATCTTTGGGTAAAAGCACACTTATAATAAAGCTCTTAATGCGCTTCTGGCTTTAAATCCATATATGACTCTGAAGACTGGTTGCACAACAATGTGAATGTGCTTAACACTATTGAACTGTACGCTTAAAAATGGTTAAGAAGGAAAATTTTATGTTATTTGCATTTTACCACCATTAAACTTTTTAAAAAATGAAACCATATTTGATAGATTCTGAAATCCCAAATTTACTTACAAACCCAAAGTAAGTAAACACAGGATAGGGCCGTCTCTAGTTCTGCCTGGGGCCTGCCTGCGTCTCCAGGTGGTGGGGAGATTTGATGTCTTGTCAAACCTACTTCTTAATTTCAATAAGGTTTTAAATGGCAAGGTTAGAAATGTAATCACCAGCAAATGAAGCTCCAGGAGTTAATTAACACAATTGTGCGCCCATGTTGTCTTCTCATAAATGTATTTAAATACAGCACAAAAAGTCATCGGTACAAATAAAGCCTTAATTCTGAAGGAAAAATGAGGACTGTTTCCCCTGCAGAGAGCCGCACTTGGCTCTTTCCTTTCCCCCTCCACTCTCACCCACATTTCTGCTAACAAAGGTTTCAAAAGTCAACCCCCACTTCTTGTTACCGACTACATTTGACACACATAGGGAAACTTGTTTTTGAAAGCTTTCCGATTATAAATTAAGTCCATGATTCACAGTAGGCAATTCCTTTCACATAACTCTCAGTTAAGGCCTATGTATCTCAAATTGGATGACAAACACGTCAACACAGTCACAGTCCTATTACCATTAGCTGATGCATTTAATCTTGAACCATCAACTCTTTTTTTTTTTCACACTCTTCTGTGCCCCAGGGAGCAACACACTACAAGCTGAGCAGAGACACAACTGGAAAAGGTTGTGCTGGCTGGTTTGTTTTTTTTTAAGTCTTTGCCTTTCAAACTTTTTCTAACTGTAACCCAGTATACTTTATATGGCGGCCCAGGTCTCATAAACACATATATATGCGTGTATGTGTGTGTGTGTATATATATATATATATACACACACACACATATATAAACACACACACACACATTCTATTCTGTAACCACCTATTTGTACTTAATCCCCTCACCTCTTTACCCATCCTCCCCCACCCCCCTCCAGTCTGGCAACCATCAAAACACTCTGTATCCATGACTCTGTTTCTGTTCTTGTTTGCTTTGTTTTTTAGATTCAATTGTTGATAGATATGTGTTTTTTGTCATTTTATTGTTAAGTTTTCATTTTCTTTTTCTTAAATAAGTCCCTGTAACATTTATATAATAATGGTTTGGTGATGATGAACTCCCTTAGTTTTTTCTTGTCTGGGAAAGTCTTTATCTGCACTTCCATTCTAAATGATAGTTTTGCTGGGTAGAGCAATCTTTGGCTGTAGGTCCCTGCTTTTCATGACTCTGAATATTACTAGCCAATCCCTCCTAGCCCTCAAAGTTTCTTTTGAGAAATCAGCTGACAGTCTTATGGGAACTCACCTGTGGGTAACTAACTGCTTTTCCCTTGCTGCTTTTAAGATTCTCTCTGTATCTTTAACCTTTGCATTTTAATTAATATGTGTCTTGCGGTGGGCCTCTTTGCATCCACCTTGTTTGGGACTCTTTATGATTCCTGTACTTGCATGACTATTTCTTTCACCAAATTAGGGAAGTTTTCTTTCATTATTTTTTCAAATAGATTTCCAATTTCTTGTTCTTTCTCTTCTCCTTCTGGCAACCCTATGATGTGAATGTTGGACCTCTTGAAGTTGTCCCAGAGGCTGCTTATACTGTCCTCATTTTTTTGGATTCCTTTTTCTTCTTCTTGTCCTGATTGGTTGTTTTTTATCTTCTAATGTTCCAAATCATTGATTTGATTCTTAGCTTCATCCACTCTACTACTGTTTCCCTGTAAATTGTTCTTTATTTCAATTAGTGCATCCTTTGTTTCTGACTGGATCTTTTTTATGCTGCTGAGGTCCTCAAAATTCCTTGAGCATCCTTATAACCAGTGTTTTGAACTCTGCATCTGATAGATTGCTTTTTCCATTTTGTTTAGCTCTTTTTCTGGAGTTTTGATCTGTTCTTTCATTGAGGCCATGTTTCTTTGTATCCTCATTTTGTAGCCTCCCTGTGTCTGTTTCTCTGTATTAGGTAGAGTTACTTTGACTCCCTAACTTGGTAGTGTGGTCTAATGCAGTAGGTGTCCTATAGGGTCCAGTGGCACAGCCTCCCCTATCACCCAAGCTAGGTACTCAAAGTGTGCCCTTTGTGTGGGCTAAGTACACCCTCCTCTTGTAGTTGAGCCTTGGTTACTATTGGCAGATCGATGGGTGGGATTTACCCAGGTCAGTCAGCTGCAAGGATTGGCTGTGACCACTTAACACCAACATCTGCTCTCCATGCCTCCATGTTGTGTGGGGGCAGGGTGGTGGTGTTCCAATGTGGTCTGTAGCTGTTCACTGGTTGCGCTGGCCCTGGGATTTCTCTGGTGGTGCAGGCCAAAGTCAGCCCCTACCTGTGTTTTGCCCAGGGCTACCCTGGCTGAGTTACAAAGTAATCTGAGATGGCTGCTACTTGTGCTGGGTTTGGAGATTCCCAGATGAAGCCAAGCTGTGAATCTAGGCTGGCTGCTGCTAGTGCTGGGTTTGGGGGCTCACTTAGGCCAGCTGTTGCTTGTTTGAGAAGATTTAGGAAGTTGTGAAGCATGAGCCAAGACCAGTCATTCACATGGAAAAGAAGCTTGGGTGGGTCCATAAATTGGGTGGGGTGGAGCCTCTGGGATTCTCCAAGGTGGGTCAAACAATGTTAGCCAGATTGATGACGTCTCAGATATTGCACCAGCTTGCTGGCTCTTTGGGGAGAGGGTTTAGAAATGGGACACTGGCCTCTGTTTGCGTTGATGCCAGACACTTTAGTTTCTCCCTGTATGCCCCCGGTGCCCTTCAAGCTGCTACCCCAGTGCTAGAGTTCAAAGGGAGTGAGTCTGAGTGCATGAGTCCATGTGTGGGTTCTTTAAGAGGAATTGCTTGAGACTCCAGAAGTTTCTTCCACCAACTCAATCCCTGCTGGTTTCTGCAGTCAGAAGTTGTGGGGACTTATCCTCCTGGCACTGTAGCCCTGAGCTGGGGGGCCTGGTGTGGGGCTGGGGCTCCTCACTCCTGACATAGCCCTCCCAAATTTTTATTCACCACATGCAGGTGAGAGACAAGCCTGTTCCACATCTGTGCCCCTCCTACCAGTCTGGATGGATACGGTTTCTTTCATTCCATACTTGTCAAACTTCCATTCAACTCAATTTCTGACAATTCTGAGTCATGGCTGTTCTATATTTTAGTCATAATTTTGACGTGCTTGTGCAGAGGCAAGCTGTGTCTGCCTACGCTGCCATCTTGGCCAGAAGTCAGCAATCTTGGTTCTTGAGTTTAGCAAAGAAAGAATTCAGAGCCAAGAACTCTGGTGCAAGAGAAAGTTTACTTAGCAAAGAGGCAGACCAAGTGAGCCAGCTGGGTTGTGTGGACTTGGGAAAGAAGTTATAGAGACAAAAGAAGGGCCCTTGAAGGAATAAAAAAAGCAAAGATACATCCCTGAAGGAAGAAAGTGTGGTAGAGAGGGAGAGAGAAAGGGAAGAGGAGAGAGGGAGAGGAGGAGAGTAAGAGAGGAGCAGAGAAAGAGCGAGAATTGGGTCCTTTGCCTTAAGGGTTTTTATCCGTCTAAATGTAGGGACTTCAGGGGAGGATCTCAACAGAATATTCGTCAGTTTTCCAGATGCATCCTTTCTGGGTCATGGTCTCTACTGATTGGTCAGCACTAGGGAAGGGGTTCATTAGTCACTGCACCTGGTCCTGATGTCAGCCATGGCACTGCTTCGTCTGGTTTTGTAAGTTTTCGGGATCTGGGGCTAAAACACAACTGAGGCCTAGGTGTTGTCTCCAGTTTGACTAAAACTCTGTCTCTGTGGTCAACAGACCCGAGGCTTTGTTCCCAAGATTATTTGCTACCGAACAGAACCTCATTGTCCTGAGAGCTTAATGCTTAAGGGAGTGGTCCTGCAAGGGAGGAGAAAGCAGGTGAGTTACGGTCAGTTTCCCCATTATACTTGCTAAGGAATTTTCCTAGCTTCTTACTATCCTGCTCAGCGTGGAAGATGAAGAAACTTTCCTGTACCCTCAATGGTTCTTTCAACTAATACTCAAATAGACACACAACAGAGTAGCAAGAGAAAATGACCAAGTTTAATTACATACATATGTATGGGCACCCCCCTGCATACATGAGAGAGTCAGAGACCCCACACACATGAGAGTTCCAGATGAAAAGGGGAACATGAGGTAGATATGACATTCTTGGCTCAGGATGAGGTAAGGCACCTTGGGGATTCAGAAGGCAATTATAGGGAGAGTACATGTTCAGTAATCAGTAGTTTACCCTGCCATGTAGATCAGTTATCTCTGACAATCTCTTATTATGGACAAGGCTCCTAATTCAAATTTCTCTAGGCAGTTGCGGATGAAGGTTTGAAAGTACCTCTTGAGCCTACAGGGCCTCAGCTGCCTTTGGCTCTAAATAATCTGCCTACCACAGAGGCATACCCTGGGGTGGCTTGTCTAAATCTCTGTAGTGGCAAAGTGACACTAAAGCCCCAAATGCAGACACAGGGAACTTTATATGCTTCTGTCATTAATAATTCCAGAATCAGTGTTTCTGAGGGAAACAGGAGAAACTGAAAGCCCTTGAGCAAAAGTTGGCAATTTGTAATCAGGGAAAAGCCAATGTGAGCAAAGAAGAGGTTGCAGACACAGGCTCTCGGAAGCCTAGAGAGCAATCTGGTATAAATCTAGCACAAGGTAAATGCCTATATATTATATACACAACACAAACACAATTTATACATATGGTCTGTCCAGAAGGTATCCAACCATGTAATACGAAAAATAGTGACATTTATTCAAGAAGATACAGGATACAAGAAACATTGTACATGGGACAATGAGGACTCAGTCCCCTTCAGAGTAGGTGCCTTGGGACCTCACACAGTTCTCCTGATCACCATAAGTTGCCCCATCATATTTTTGTGAATCTCACTGATGGTCTGAAATCTTTTCCGTTTCAAAGGTGATTTTAGTTTTGGGAAAAGCCAGAAGTTGTAGGGTGCCAAATATGGGTTGCAGGAGGTCTGAGTCACCCAGGTGATCTGATGTTTCACCAAAGAACACTGCACAAGATGTGATGCATGAGTGGGTGCACGGTCCTGATGAAAGTGCTAATCACCAGTTGTCCATAGCTGCGGCCTTCTGAATTATCTGAATAGTTTCCATGGAGGAACGTTCAAGCTTAACGCAAAATTTGATGCAGATTTCGTTGCTCTATTTGCTCAGTCATTCTGAATATGACAACCACACAGTACACATGCTCACTCAACACTGACTAGTACAGTGAAGCTGTCATTGTTCATGCATGCACATTCCAGTCCTCTCTCCTTGGCTGCGAGGTTACATTGATGTCACACAAACCATTCTCATTATATCAACAATGGCTGGACTTTTTCCGGACAGACATACACACAGATATACATATAATTGTGTATATGTAGCATACTACAAAATATTAAATTAGCAATACATTAGTAATAGTAATAGAAAAACCTTAAATTAGAAACAGCCCAAATACACAATATTTGCGGTACATATGTATACCCCAAACATTGGTATACTGCTTATTACTTGCCAGGCTCTCTTTTAAGCACTTTTTATAAATATTGATGCATTTATTACTCATAATTACCCCTGGGGGTCCAGAATGGTTATGAAACTTGCCCACGGTCATTCAGGCGGTGAATGGCAGAGAAGCCCAGTGTGGTGGCTCCAGCATCTGTGCCCCTGTTCCCAGTCCCTGTTCCCTGCACCCTGGGGCTGCTTCTCTGCAAATGCTTTCGGCTCCTGCCCTTTGGGGTTCTCTCTCTCCAGTTGCCCAACAATTCCGCAGGTCAACCTGCACGCCAATAACTTTCTAGTAACTTCGGAGTTGGTTTCTCTGTTTGCAATCAAGACCCCCTGACTGACTGGGTCCCCAATCCAATTATAGAGACAAGCTCAGGTGAACACAAAAGCCTGCCCTGTACTTTGGCCCAATAACAAGTCGATTACCTGAGAAATACTGGGAAGAGGAAAGTAGGAATGGGAGTAGGGGGGCATACTTGTCATGTAAATGAGCCAAATCCTCATTTTACAAGGTGGGAGGCAACAGCTATCATGACATTTATGAAAGCAAGAAATAGAGGCGACCGTTATTCTCAATTTCAAGCAGAAAGCAGGTCGATTTCATGTGGTCAGCTACAGAGATTCACAACATTCTACCTGAGTCTGCTGTGAAAAGCAACTATGAGTATCTTCAGGCCACAATTCCCTGAACTTCACACAGAGAAATTTAAGAACTGGAAAAAGTCAGGAGTGATTAAAGGAAATAAACACTCTCCTTTGTATCCAGTCAGCTGCCTCTCTTCCCACATGAGCTATCTCCTACCTTATCTTCCTCAGCCTAACCCAAGGCTGGTTTGAGGGCAGCTGGCACAGAGCTTATCCGGCACTGAAGGTGGAGCCCTGGCACAGAGCAGATGCAGCCTGAGGACAAGGTGTTGGGGAGGGATGAGGAGGGAGGAGGAGAAGGGCCGGGCGGGGCGGGGGGTGGGGGTGGGGGGAGGCATCCACTTCTGTGTGTCTGGAGGCCACAAGGCCGTAGCAGCTCCCAGGAGATATGCACTAGGACGGTAGCATACTGCCATTTAGTTTCTTCTTTCCTAAACCAGGAAACTGAAACTTCAAAATGTGTCCTGCAGACCAACACCACCATTTAGTCATTTAAAAAAGCATCCCCTTTCCCTCTTTTTCCTTTACATAAGCAGATTTAACATATAGAGAGACAACTTTGCATCTAAATATACATACGCGTACACTCCTTCTAATAATTTCTTAAATAAGTGTCTCAGGAATCTAGGAGGCCTTCTATGTATTGCAGAATAAAGACAACCTGTGTGGTCTCTGGTCATATTTGCAACAGCTACAGTCCTTTTAACACCAAAATTTATTCTGAGTGCCCGCTGATTGTTAGCTGTGCGTTAAAACAGAACGGAAGTCACGAAACCCTAGCCCCTGTCCTTCCCGGACTCTCAGGCTTCTCATTGTCAGCGCCTCCACCCTGGAACAAGCCTCGGCTCCTGGAGCCTTGACCACAGCCCCTAATGATTTCCCTGCCTTCAAGGGGTCTAGGCTAGTCCCACTGGAGAAGTGCTTTTGTCATCTGATGGTAAAGACCGCCTTACATCTGTTAGATCATATCCACATACAGTCTCAATCTTAGTGTGTCCCCAAAACCCGTGTATGTATCGCACGAAATGCTTCCAAATGTCTATGTGAGGTACAAAATAAGGAAGTTGTCTATAAATTGTTTTTTAAAGTTTTTCATTTATTAATAAAGAAGATAGTAATGGAAAGTTATCTTTTAATATAATCAAGGTTACAAATAAACTTACTAACCAATAAACAAATAATGTTCACTTGACTCTCCCCTTCGTTGGATAATTTCCTATTTGATAATCTATTTATTTTTATGAATTTATTTTTAAACTGCTTTATTATTTCAGCGAAATTTCTTTTTTAAAAATATCTTATAGCTTATGTTATTACAATTGTTCTAATTTCCCCCCCTTGCCCTTCTCTGCCCACCCCACCCCACCCCCACTTCCACAGTCAACCCCACATTGTTGTCCACGTCCATGGGTCCTTCATACATGTTCTTTGACTAATCCCTTCACCTTCTTTCGGTCAGTATCTGCCTCCCCATCCTTACAGCTCTCAGTCTGTTCCATGATTCTAGGTCTCTGGTTCTATTTTGCTCATTTGTTTTGTTCATTAGATTCCTCTTATGAGTGAGATCATATGGTATTTGTCATTCACCAGCTGGCTTATTTCACTTAGCATGAGACTCCAGTTCCATCCATGCTGCCACCAAAGGTAGGAATTCCTTCTTTTATTCTGCTGTGCAGTATTCCATTATGTACATGTACCACAGTTTTTTTTTATTCACTCATCTACTGATGGGCACTTAGGCTGTTTCCAAATCTTGGCTATTGTAAATAGTGTTGCCAGAAACATGGAAGTGCATAAATTCTTTTGAATTGGTGTTTCAGGATTTTTTGGGTATATTCCCAGCAACAGAATTGCTGGGTCAAAAGGCAGTTCCATTTTTAGTTTTCTGAGGAAATTTCATACTGTTTTCCCCAGTGGCTGTACCAGTCTGCATTCCTACCAACAAGGTGCTAGGGTTCCCTTTTCTCCACATCCTTGCCAGCACTTGTTGTTTGTTGATTTATTAATGAGCCATTTTGGTAGGTGTGATAGCTCATTGTGGTTTTAATTTGCATCTCTCTGATGATTACTCCCTTAACATCAGGAGTAAGGCAGGGGTGTCCGCTTTCATGACTCTTGTTCAACACAGTACGAGAAGTCCTAGACACAGCGGTCAGACAAGAAGAAATAAAAGGCATCCAAATCGGAAAGGAAGAAGTAAAATTGTATTATTCGCAGATGATAAGGTATTGTACACAGAAAACCCTACAGGCTCCACCAAAAAACTACCTGACCTAACAAATGAATTCGGCAAAGTAGTGGAATATAGTCAACGTTCAGAAATTGATGGCATTTTTATACACCAATAATGAACTCTCAGAAAGAGCAATTAAGAAAACAGTCCCATTTACTACTGCAACAAAGAAAATAAAGTACCTAGGAATAAATTTAACCAAGGAGGTAAAAGACCTATACTCGGAAAACTACAGGACACTGAAGAAAGAAACTGAGTAAGATACAAATAAGTGGAAACATATACCATGTTCCTGAGTTGGAAGAATCGACATCATTAAAATGTCCATACTACCCAAAGCAATCTATAGATTCAATGCATATTTCACAGAGCTAGAGCAAATAAGGGTATTCCAAAAACTTATAAATTTTATAATTAAATTTATTTAATTATGAAGAGCAGTTCTTTATCGGGGTTTTCGGCTTTTGGGTTTTTGGGTTTTTTTGTCCTTGTGCTAAAATGTCTTTCTTTTATGAAATGTAAGAGCTACTGAATCATTTTCAACCCTTATTTTGCAAAATAAAAGAAGCCTGAAGTCATATGTTAGATCCCACTTAAAAAAATGTTTTTTCCTTGGGCATTAAATACAAAATCAGGCAACCTCTACAGTATACAGGTTTTCCATTGACATTTTCTATTGCCGATAACAAGGTTGACACAAAAACAAACTCAAGATCACTGATCGCAGTGATCTTCCCTCAGTTGACAGATCCAGTCTGTTTAAACTATTCTCTCCTGCCTCAGCCAGGCCCGCCCCTCTGTGCCCCGTCACATACCACGCTCCTTTCTGACGTGGCCTATGCTAATGTCTTCTCTACAGTCTTACCAAATAGTTAAGTCTTGTCCTCAACTACTACCTCTGCCCACTAATCTCCTGACATCCTGCTCCTCGAGCTCGGTCTCCTTCCCCCTTATCAGAGTAGAGACTGTCTAAACTAGCAGCGTCCAACCTGGGGCCACAGGCTGCCTGTGGCCCCAGGATGGCTATGAATGTGGCCCAACTCAAAATTGTAAATTTACTTAAAACATTATGAGGTTTGTTTTTCTTTATGATTACGTGTCACGGTGTATTTAATGTGTGGCCCAAGACAACTCTTCTTCCAGTGTGGCCCACAGATGCCAAAAGGTTGGACACCCCTGGACCCCACACCACTTATTCTTAAGTGAGCCTCCACGACACACGTGCCATGTGCCATAAGAGCTTCATTATTAGTAAGTGAAGCACTGAGGTTTACAAATAAAAGTTATTGTTTGTTTGTTTTTTTATCAAAGTAGGTTGGTTTTCTAAAATAACATCTTTTTCCAATATTCTTTCTGGGTGGGAGACCAAGAGGTGAAGACCAACTTCATGTATTGTTTGGTGGAATCCTTGTGGAAAAAATAACCCGCCATTTGTTGACACCGGGTTCAGCATAACGGTGGGATGGTCTGGCATGAGAACACCACCTTTCCTGTATCTCACGACAGACAAAAGGCTAAGAGCCATTCGAGTGCACCAACACGGGGAAGAGGTGTCCTATCAAAGATCCTGATGTGCAGAGGCGAATCCTAAGTCCTAACATATCACACCTAGAAAGAAGTGCCCTGGCCTGTGTGTCTTATTTGGCTGGAGAGTCATCCAGTAAACGAGAGTCATGGGTTTGATTCCCCATTGGGGCGCACGCCTAGGTTGTGGGTTCGGTCCCTGGTTGTGGTGCATTCGAGAGACAACCGATCTATGTTTCTCTCACATCAATAGTTTTCTTCCTCTCTCTCTCCCACCACTCCTCTCTCTCTAAAAGCAATAAGCATGTCCTCAGGTGAGGATAAAAAAAAACAAAAAAGGAAGCTTCTAGAGAGCAGGAATCTCATTCAATATTAACACACATTTGACACTCCAAAACCTGCTAAATTTAATTAACTATTACAAACAGAATCAAGCAAGTTGTTCCACGAGACTATGAGCTCCTTAAATGGTCCTCAATCTTGCTCCCCTAGGGAATGGTATTGGTGCATTATAATATTTACTGAATTAAAAAATGGTGAGTCTTTATGGAAGAAAAATATATGTGCATATACAACTTGGTGTACAGTTCAGAGGAACCTTTATGGAAAAAAAAACAAACAAACGTGTTCAACAAGTATTATTGAGAACTCCTTATGCTCCAGCCACTTGGTCTAACTAGTTAGGAATCCAACCATGTATGAAACAGAGGATAATCCTTCCCCTTGGGTAGCTTACATACTAGTGGGGGAAGACTGATCATAAATAAAATAAACAAGTTCATTATCCATTACTTGTTACGATGTGGTATAGGAATAGGACAGGAGAAGCAGGCAGATGTTACAGTTTTAAATAGGTGGCCAAGTAGTCTCATCCAGAGAATGGCTTTTGAGTGAAGACTTAAAGCAGGTGAGCAGGTATCTGGAGAAAGAGCATTTCAGACAGAGAAGACAAGTGCAAAGGCCCTGAGGTGGGAGTCTGCCCAGTGTGAGGAAGGACCAGCAAAGTGCCAGTGGGGCATCAGCAGTGAAAAAGGACAAGAATATGGCTTTGTTAGATCAGAGGATGAGATTGTCTTCTTTTGTCTATAAAGCAAATTCTTTGCATTGTTAACACACCGGTCACATTTGTATCTAACGTAAAATATGTCAGAATCTCTGGACAAATCAAAGCACTGCATATGCAACCTTTGTTGCCTAATAACTCACCTTGATTGTTATTTTACACTTGCCTTTGTTCTTGTCTTACTATAACAGCAAGTTTAATTTTTGAGATCAAAGAACTGTCAGTAGCATAATTGCTCAGTAAAGTAGCTCTTGCAAGTCTTCATTAAAAGGATCCTTGTGGGCTGCACTGCTTGTGAACTAGCAGGCCTGTTCTACTGCTGACAGACGGCTCTCATTTCTTTCTTGAGGTCTTAAAGAACAGATGAGCCTATTTCTTTGAGCTATATCCCAAATTATTAGTTTAGATGTGGCGTAGCACATAAAATAAAACGTGATACAACCCTCACCAAGGTCATGGTGATCTAGACCCGGGGAACAGACCGATCCCAGCTCTTACAGAACTTCTCGGTAGGTTTTTCTTATCCCCCAACCCAGGGTGGTAAAGTCTCTCCCTTTGTGCAACCCCAGGGTACTTTCTGTTCTATCATAGTGGTTATCATGCTATGCACTTTTTGGTACAATTTTGTAAAACCACATTGTAATACCATTAACATGTTTATCTCCCCCACTAGATGTAAGAGACAGGGATTGTGCCTTAACTCATTTCTGTACTCTCAGCTTCTGATGCCTGGGGTAGCCTCTACTAATATTTGTGCTTCTTGTCTCCTTCAAAGCTTCTGGGAAGAAGACACTCCCTCAATGTGAAATCAGGTCATGCAACTTGCTCTGGTGAATGAGATGTGAGCAAAAGCCACTTCAGGCAGAAACATTTAAAAGCCTCTGGGAAAGTCTCCATTCTTTCTTCACATGTGGCAGTCACTGTGGAAGATGATGACATGGAAATGTGATGAGACTGAAGCAGAGCCGCTGCCTGGATGACAGCTGCCCTGGAGAGCACCCGGACACAAAATGTTCTTTTTCTGAGTAAGAAATAAACTTGTGTTCAGCTACAAAGATTTTGTTGTCTTGTTACTGCAGCAAGACCTACACTATCCTAACTGACAAATCAGAGGATAGGGGCAAAATATAGATTTTTAGAAAGAAGACACCAGGAAATGCAAAAATGGGGGTGACTACACTGGAGATCAGTCTGGGAGCTGAGAAAGTAAGTACTATTGAGTTGATTAAAAGCCCGTTTAGTTTTTTCCGTAAAATAAAAGACACGTTTTTCATTTTCACCAATAATTCTGTTGATTTGGATGTTCTGAGTATGTCGGCTATCTCCTGCATGGTATAATGTTGATCGTTCTCAATTAATGTCTCTATTTGGTCGCTATCAACTTCAACTGGTCTACCCGACCATGGAACATTGTCCAGCGAGAAATTTCCAGCATAAAAATTCACAAACCACATTTGACATGTTTGATCAGTCACAGCACCTTCTCCACACACTGCAAAAATCTTTTTTGTGTGTTTCAGCTGCATTTTTACCTTTCTTGAAATAATAAAGCATAATGTGCCAAAAATGTCATGTATTTTCTTCCATCTTCAATATTAAAATAGCTACACAAAAATTCAGTGATTTTGGTAAGCATTTTTAAACGTATGCTGATATGCAATTTTGTATCTAACAAAATTGTTTCACCTGAAGTTAAAGACAACTAAGCACTACTAGAGCCATCTTAAAAAAAAACCCCAACGAACTTTTTGGCCAACCCCTACATTATAAGAAGCTGTCTACAGTAAGAGAACAATTAATAAAGTCATTAATCCACTTTACTTTGTCTTCTCTTTAGCCTTGTACTCCCAAAGCTAATTGCTTAAATAGAAGCTTCTACATTTATTAGCCATTAAGAAATGAAACTGATTTTGAATTTCACAATCTCAAATCTCACCAGAGCAATAACTTCTGGTATACATTCTTTGACTACGAGAGAGATAGAGAGATGCCTATACAAAGGAGGTAGTTTTAAAAATGTAATACTAATCAGCAATGGATACTTTTGTAAACTCTCTATCCCCTAATGCAGATAATGGTTCCTTAGTTGTAAAAGTTCCACTTCTAGTGGGGGTGGAGTAGGATCAGGATTAGAGATGAAGGAGGAGAGGATAATAGCAATGATGTAAGACCTCAAATAGCCTGAAAAAAATTAAGGAGGGCTGAATAAGGGCCTCTCAGAGAAATTATCTTTAGCATGCAAAAGTAGCCTTGAGTAGCTTTGAATCACCCAAACTGCATAAAAGAGCATCTAGACTCCTTGTCCATATGAAATAGAGCCCTTATCTGGGGCCAGGTAAGTGGTAACAGGGTGAAGAAATAGGGCTGTGCAGTTAAACAAGGAAAACAAACAATAGGATGAGCTGATTCAGGAAAGACTTGCTGGGCAAACGGCCCACCTGGAAAGCCTTAAGGCAACAAAGCTTGGGGTGGGGGTGGGGAGGAGAAGAAGGAAACAAGAATGGTGAAGCCAAAGGAAACCAAACCCAAAATGAAGATGGACAAGGGAAGTGGGTAAGAACATGCATCTTCAAAAAATCAGGAGAAAGGCTAACCAGACATTTCTTAGGGCCAAACCAGAGAGAAAGATACTGAGAAAGGGTTCCTTTACCAGCAAGAACTCCCATTCTAGACAGGAGGTGGAAACAAGGCAGGTCAGCCGGAACCACCCTAACCTTAGGGTCTGAAGCTGGAAATGCAGCCTGCAGGATGGGCACCCAAGGGCACCCACTCCTCCCCATGGAGCTCCTCTTTGTTCCCTGAACAGAACAGGGACTATCGCCCAGTATCATTTGCATTAGCATCTCTCTTCTTCCCTCTGGTCAATTTCCTCCAGCAGGTGATGCCCACACCACCACTCCTGGGCAGCCTCCACCTAGGGAGGCACCTCCCCCTTCCCTGCAGATTTGGGACCCACTCTGTGCTTCCTGTGGCTTGTCTTCTCAAGATGCCAAGCCACCAAGCCTTACTGGATAAATAACTAGACAGGAGGGGAAAGTGAGTAGCATGTGATTTCATCATGAGTTGCCCCAAAAGAGGTCAGACTCCCTACTCCCTCACACATCCACGTTTCCTGACACATAAATGTATGAAATCCCAGAAAGGGAGGGAAGGGAATTCAAGTTAATTTTTCCTCTGAAAGAACTTCTCCTTTTTAAAGAATTGTAACAACAGAAAATTTAAGATCAAGGGCCTGTTTTGTATTTAAACATTTCATTTATTAAGACAAGGCATTTCAATGTTGGTATTCAACTTTTGCTATCCCCAAAATATCTATAAAAGCTGTGAAATAGTTTCAACCTGGGCATAACATTTCAATATAAAAGAACTAATAAACACACAGAATTGGCATGAGTTTGTATTGTGGCCCTGCTTCATGGGAGGTTACTGAAGATACTTTGGCTGAGCACCAAAGCCATAAAAAATGTTTTTCATCTTACTGACACACCCATTGCTGAAACCCATGGGCAAAGGAGCTGAAGGTGTAATTATTCCATTCACCTATTTGTTACTTTGTGAATGCAGTTTTGGCAGGCATTTCAGAATATGTTCTGTATACTGTGACAAAATTTAGCAAGATCAAAGGACCCCTTAAAGGTCTCATAACTCCTGTGTATAGACTAATAATGCTAAGAGTGGGGAAAAGCATGGGTAGGGAGGAAAAACTGTCTGGCAATTGCAGAGGAGGCATGCAAATTCCTCAGGTGAGCTTCTCTGATCCTGAGCCCTAGTCACCCAAGTGTGGGTGCAGGAGTGATTCGGGAAAGGTCCACAGGTCACCTTCTAGCACAGCATAGCTTCTACTAGGGACCTCTCAGGACTTCCAGTGGTTAAGCCCAGCATCACTTTAGAGGCCAGACCCCTTCCCTGTACTCCTCACCCTCTACCCAAACTTCAGGGGCTACACCAGTTTGTTTGTCTCAATCATGGCCAAGGCCCACTCCATGCGTGAGGCTCTTCTCACTGGGGCTGCACCTTCCACTGTCTCTCCTGCCAGCACTGCTCTTCCCTGGGCTCCTGCATCAAGGGTCATCTCAGGAAAGAGCCCATCGAAGATGTATGGGCAAGGTTCAGAGACCCATCGGGAGGTACTGCAGCACACAGAGGCTGGCAATGACAAGTCTTTAACAGCCAGGGGTGGGAGGGATTAGGGGAAGATACAGCTTCACCGGAAGAGCCAAAGCAACTGAGGAGGGGCTGCCCAATGGTAGCTAGTTATAGACGGTCACGGTCACTGCCAGCCCACACTGAAAAAGAGAGGAAGCTAGAGCAACAGGTACCCCTGGCCTCTCTCTCCTCTGGGCCTTCCATCAACTGAACCCAAACCAAAGCCAGATGGCCAAGAGAGCCCCAAGGATGAGCACCCACTGAGGGCAGCCTCTGAGGTACCGACTAGGACAAGTGCACAGAGCACATGGGATGGACAAACAGGGCAACCAGTACAGCTGCCTTGGGTTTTTTATGTTCCACATGTTCATCGCTTCTTTTGTAACTGCCAGTCACCCTGTGGAAACCAGTAAGAGGGGTTTCCCAGTATTATTAATCCAACAAAGGTCTTACAGTCATGGTTTCGCCCCTTGGCCTGGCCTTCCATCATAAAGGCGGTAAAGAGAAAAGCAGGCAGACTCCTGGCCTCAGTAATTTTCCGATGATGAAGGTCACCAAACTCTTGAGGCCCTTCAGGCCGGGGCTACTCAGTACGGTCCACGGACCAGCGGCATCGGCGTCACCCGGAATCAGAGAGAAATGAAGAGTCTTGGGCCCCACTCACGCGCTATCAAACCGAAGTCTCTAGGACTGGAGTCCTGGAGCCTGTGTTTTTATGAGCTCTCTAGGGATTCCCAGGTATGCTACAGGTGGAGAAGTCACCCTCTGGACCTCATCTCTGGCAGCTCTAAGGAGAACAGTCCATAGATAGCCCAGCAGAGACACAGGCACTGAATGGAGCCCCGTCTATGGAGCCCCTGACCCTTCTAACTTCCTCACTGATCTTCAGCAAAACGCCCGTGTCTGAGCCTCAGCTTTTGCACTTACTTGCTGTCAATATAACCAACAAGGTCTCTTTCAGCTTTTCAAACGGGCTGACCTTGGGAACCCTCAGATCTGTCATTTCAGACGATTATGGTGATGCTGGTGGTGGTGGTGGCAGTGACAACGGCAGAGGCTCATACTTCCTAAGCCATCTCTACATAACTAGTTCTGTCTTAACAGTACCACACATATTAATTTACGTGGTCTCACCAACCTATGGGGTAGGCACTGTCTTTACCTCACGGATGGTGAAGGTCTGACACGGAAAAGCTCAGAGACTTGCCTTTGAGTCTGTGTAAGAAAGGAACACCTATTCCAAAGTTATGAAAACAGTAAAACAAAGATGTGAATGTACTTCGTAAATGTCACGCATTATGCTGAGCTGGTCAAAAAGTTCATTTGTTTTTTTTCCATAGGATGGCTCTAGTAGCGCCTACCTGTCTTTAACTTCATTTGAAACAATGTTAGATTACAACATACAAAATTGTGACAGCTGTCAAATCGGCGTGCATTTAAAAAAAACTTATCAAAATTGGTGAATTTTTGTGTAGCCATTTTAAGTTGAAGATGAAAGAAAATATGCAACATTTTCAACATATTATGCTTTATTATTTCAAGAAAGGTAAAAATGCAGCTGAAACACACAAAAAAGATTTGTACAGTGAATGGAGAAGGTGCTGTGACTGACTGATCATGTCAAAAGTGGTTTGTGACGTTTTGTGCTGGAAATTTCACGCTGGACAATGCTCCACAGTTGGGTAGACCAGTTGAAGTTGATAGCAATCAAACAGAGACATTAACTGAGAACGATCAACATTATACCATGTAGGAGATAGCCAACACACTCAAAATATCCAAGTCAATAAAGTTATTGGTGAAAATGAAAAATGTGTCTTTTATGGGGAAAAAAAATACAGACTTTTTGGCCAACCCAATACAAACAATAGCAGAGTAAATAACCAACTACTGATTAACTGGAGTTGCTGAGTTTTTTTTAAAGTTCTAACTTCATTAAATATTCAATGTAAATCAGAATATGACTAACTGGTTTTTTGTTGTTTTTTTTTTTAGGAGTTATGTGCCAAGAGGAGGGGAAATTTGAATGCTTCAACTGGTACTATTTGAAGATTTGTGCTAAATTTAAAATAATAGAAGAAAACAAATATTGATGCTAATCTGAAGCTAAAAAACTGCTTTCATTGATGACAAGAAACAGCAACAGACCTCTTCTCTAAAAGAAGATAAAACTACCTTGTAAGATCTCCCCAGACACAAAGAATTAGCTGTCACAAGTTCTCTTCTGATGCCTCTCCCAGAACTCTGTTTATGACCAAACAATTTAACCTTCTAGAAACAGATTTATAGATATGTTCTTTTTACTCTCTTCATTCTTGATTTAACAAGATTCTTCCTGCATCTTCAAATGCTCTTCACACTAATGCATTAGCCTCCCCCTCCCCAACTCGAGATGTGGTGAATGTTAAAGATCCACCTCTCCATTTGTCTAAGACAGGCTCCAGAGCACACTGGGGGTTGAGCTGGCATCTCAATGGAGAAAGACCACTGCTCTGACTTCAGTCAGACAAGGAGCAAGAAATGAAAACTGACCCCCTCTCCCACCATTGATTCCCGTGATAGACTACTGACTGGTATTCCACTTTAAGAGACAGAGACTCAAGAGGTTATTTGGCTCTTTCCAGGTCATACAGTCATTAACTGACAAACACAGAAAAATGTCCTTTCTACTACACCACTGCCAGTTCTATTGAATGGATTGACAGAGGCATCATAGATCCCCTAATTTTTTATATGGTATCATTATATATCTTCCCTGCCTTTTTTTCTACAAAAGATTTCATACCTGTATATAAATTCATCGCACAACACGGAGAAGCAAACTGTAGTGTTTGCTCATTACAGTCAACATTAGTGTGTTAGATCAAGCAGAAGCGATAAGCTGTTCACTTCCCTCACGAGGAGCAGCAGAGAGTAAAACAAATTTACAGTCAGCACTAAAGGCGTCAGTGTGGGGCGATCACAAGTATTTGCCTGTATACCTCCTAACAGCTGCAGGTAAATGATTTGACAGGGTCAAATCCAACTGAACAATAAAACCACCAATGGGGCTGGAGTTGAAGTTGCTAGACCAGTTAGGGGGAAAAAAAAATACAGGAAGACAACCAGCGAGACCGCAGAGGCCCTGGCTTTCCAGACTCCTTGACTTCAGTAAGGGTTTGTTTTGCCTTTATCAGAAATCCTGAATTAGTTTTTTTTCTACAGATAACACAAATAGTGCAAAATGAAAGCAAAGCATTTTACAAGGGAGACATCAATGCCCCATGAACAAAGCAGATAAAAGCTAAAAGGGATGAACTGAGTCACAAGGTAAGATCTGCCAACTTACCACACAAAGTCTGGTGACTCAAAGGCAAGTCTAAATCTACGGTCATCTGAGTATATTCACAGTTATTAGTTTTAAAAAATAAGAAATGTATACGGGAAGTTTAACTTTAAAATTTACTTTAAAAAAAAATCTGTGAGGAATCCAATAATAGATTTCATATGTATATATAATTCCACTTAAAAGAATTTCAGTTTCTTCTACTTTAATGCTACACTGAGGCTATTATTCATGTTTTTTGAAGGAAAAATTTAAACTTTCCTCTGATACTTAAATCATTACCTAAACAACAATCAGCGTTTATATACATTGTTAATGTAACCTTAATTCACATTTTTCACACTTCACCAACAGATATGGATTTTGTTTTAAAGCTGTGATTTACTTTGATATTTCTACAGATAAACTGTGCAGCTAATTTTCAAAACTAAAACATGGCTTACGATAGTTCCTGTATTCTAAAACACGAAAATTTTATGACATACCATCACTTTAATAATAGCTTTACAGAGGAAAAAAATGTATCCTAGTACACGATCACATCAGTTGTAATATACATCCCTACTTCAAAAGTGTTGAGAGAGAGAGACTGTAACCAGGAAATACATCAATTATTTTATTAAGAAAGAAGACACAGCAGATTAGACAGATCTTATAACATGGAGCCCAATTTCTTGGGTTCAAATCTTGGTTCCTCTACTTTAAGGGCGATCTCAAACAACTTAGCATCTCTGTGCCTCATTTTCCTCTTCGGAATGAAAAAAGGTAATGAGAGCATCTGCCACATTAAGGTTGCTATAAAAATTAAGTGAGTTAATGTTTTTAAACACTTCAAACAACTGGACACCATATATATTATATAAGGACTTGTTAACTCATCAGCAGCATCATCATCATCATCACCACAACCTCCTACCAGAGCTCACTAAACACACTCACCACAGTCAGAGGTGGACAAACTCCATTCAACAAACCGACAAAATACTTTAATTCAAGAAAATATTTGCTGACAACAGAATCACTGCTTGACACTGTTAGGTTTCTGAAAGGCAGAAAGATAAAAAATGAAGTAAAATAACTACAGAGCGATGGTACTACTCTCTAGAAAGTAGGGTAGAAAGGGCTTTTCAACTAGGGTCTGTGGAGACTCAGGCATCACAACACCCACAAGCCATTCGAAATGCACTGCAAAATTAGGTCTGCACTTGCATTTTCCTGGGGTGCTATCCTCTGAGTCTTAAAAAGGCCTGGGATCTGAAATTTTAAGAGACATTTGCTTAGGGTAATCAACCACATCAAAAGATAAAGATAAATATACCAAAGTTTAACTTTATTAAAAGATACCTGTGTATTCTCAATGATTTTACTCAACTGTACACACTTCCCACTTCCTAATCTGAAGTTTCTTAAATGTCGCCACCAGCAATTTAAATCCTAGGTTACCAGAAACTCCTCTCCCTTTTCCTCCCATCTTCCAAACACCCCGGAAGAGGAACCTGCTTGTTTCATACCTCTTCAAGGACTTTTGTAAGACGGAGCTAGTCAGCTTCCAAACCTCGTACGAAAACAATGGCTTCTGGGATGAGTTTCCCCAGAAGAAACATAAGAACCTTTATGGCTGGTAAATGGTCGGTATAGCTAGGGGATGAGGGACAGCTGCTGCTCAGGCCACTGCCAGACTTGAGTGTAATTAAAGACTGACCCTGGAAGCCATTCCTGAAGATACAGGAAAGAAAATGGGCCAACTGTGTTTTACACTGAGACTCCAAATGTCCAGAGTGCCCACTATTTCAACAGACCACATGTCATAATCATGTCCAAGTCTCAGGCAATGTATTATTGTGGGAAAGACATAGATTTTGGAATCAGACAGTCTTGAGCTCCCTTCTGTCTCACCTACTTCCTAGCTGTGTGACCATGGAAAACTTACTTAACCTCTCTGGATTGTAGTTCCCTCCCTTTAGGGGACTATTGAAGTTTTAAACTGATAAAGATGTGCCGGTATCCACAATGGCATCTGCGGACTTGCCCTTTTCCATATCCATTTATGAATGATTTATCATAATAATAATTTACCATAAAAAATTAGGCCGTTGATTTTAACTGTTTTACCTTCACAAAAAACTGTACAACTTCTCATAAACTACTTCCAGATCCTATATCATTACTGAAATTATTGTATCCCCAACAAGGGGTGTTATGCAACACTGAAGCAAAAGAAAAAAAAGAAAAAAAAAATCCCAAGCACTCAAAGTCATCACCAATGACTTATCTCCCCACCTTTCCACCTATTTTTAGCTATACAAGTTACCAATTACTGCCAAGTCAATTTAAGAGATGCTGCAAGTATGAAACAGACTTTTTTGTTACGGCACTGGTATTTAGACAGCACCTAAAATATTCACTATCTGTTAGGATATCATGATTTTTAAAAACATGGAATCTGACATTGCATAAAAAAGCAAAAAATTTTTGTGCCTAGGTTTCCATAAATATGTCTATGAGAGCCCATTTGCCTAGAATAAGCATCCAGCTGGGAAAGGAAAAATTTAATCTGTGACATGTCCTAAACTTTCTATATTTTATCTCTATGCTTGGAAAAACCTGCCCCAAAGTGTATCTCATTACAGAAGAAGAAATGGAGGCTTCAAGAGCTCAGAGAATGCCATGCAGGGATAAAGAGTGATGGCATTGGGATTCCAGCGCTATTCTGAAATCATAACCCCAGCTCTTTCCCATTGATCTAATTACACAGCCAAACCCTGTGTGAGGGGTCAGAGGGAGGAGAAAAAAATAAGCAATTACAGCATCAACTTGCCATTGAGTCCCTTTGCTAAAATTCACATGAAATTAATATAGAATAAATGAATCTATAATTGCTTTTCCTTCTCCCCAAATAAACACTTTTAGCGGTGGCATCCATGGAGTTTACTTTATTTATAGCCACGGTCAACACAGTTTTATACAACATTCAAGGTTCCAGCTGGGCGGTAGGCAGTGTTTCTCAAGTAAGATCATCACGTGTCCCTCTTGTCTTATCTGACTCACCTTTCCTGGAAGAGGCATGCTTCCCTTAAAGGCCTTTATCTTCTGACAGGGTACCATAAGCAGATAAGGAAAAACTAAACAGGTAAATTCACAAGCTTTTTGGATTGACCTGAATTGAGTTGGGCCTGGGTGATTTTTGCTTATGACACACTGAATACTTTTAATTTTAGTAAATATTAGTCACCGTTCATCCGTAACCACAATTCTCTCTCCCTCCCTGACCTCACACCCAGTGGGTCTCTCACAAACCAGTGCGCTCAAATGAAAGAAAGGTTAACGTCTGGCATTATCAAGAGCATTAACTGACGCCACTCAGAGTGGCAAGGCAGTATCAGCAGGTACTGTAAGGCTATGGTAGTTTAGGGTAAATATACCCTTTGCCCTCAGTGCATTTGAGGAAAACCAGAGAATCAATTCAGTGCATGGACTATGGAACCAGAATGGCCGGATTCAAACCTCCCTCACTCCACCTACTCTGGGATCTTGGGCAAGTTACATCTGTGTTTCCCTTTCCCCAGCTGCAGAATGCAAATAACAGCATCTAACTCACAGGCTTGGTGTGAGGGTTCAACGAAGTTTATTTGTGTGAGAACACACACAGCACTTCATTAAGTGTCATGAAATGTTAGCCATTGGTTTTCATTTAAATACAAAGAACAACATACATGTTTTGCCTGTAAGATACGTGTATAAAATGACTGTAAACGGGGCCTGCTCGGAGCTGTACGTGTTTCTCAATCAACAGTCATGTCTCCGGCAGGAGCGAGTATTAAGTCGCAATTAATGCACTCCACCTTGGACAAAGGCAATGGGCCACCTCGTTCCCCTTGGAGAGAGAACCACCTGGGCAGTGGCTGTGAATGAAAATGAGGAGAATCTCAGGCACAGAGCCAGCCGCTCTTCTTGCAGCTTCTCCAGCTTCACCGGCCATGCCGCGGGGTCCCTGCCTGAGCGGAGGTGCTACAGCACAGAGGCCGGCGGGGAGGAGACGGTCCAAGCCTGCAAACCACTGGAGGGCTTTAGCGAACACCCTGGCACGTGGGTGAATCCTTCCAGCTGCTGGAAATGAAAGAGATTTCCAGGAGCTGAAGAAGGTGGCAGAGCACTGCAGAAGACAGCCCGGCAGGCAAAGCCCAGAATTCGTCAGTGCCGGCGTGCTGGCAGTGCGTGTGGAGGAGGGAATGGTCGTCACCAGCTCTTTCATTACCAGGAGAAAACTGTCTTTGGAACAGCCTGATGAGAAGGATTTACAAAGAAAAAAAAATGTTAAGATGAAAGGCTTAAGACCAAAGTAAAAATAACGTAACCACTGAGAGGCAAAAACTAGGGAAGATAAATGGTTTTCAGTAAAACAAAACAAAACAAAACAAAAAAACAATCAGTGCTCCCTGGGCAATGGCTGACTTAGGTCTGAAGCCAGGAATAGACAAGATAAGCTTTGAATATCTTGTACCAGAAAGCAAGAAAGTATCAGAGACTATGGGGGCCTCATAAAATTACACAGGAGATAAGGACAAATTGAGCATCAGAAAGAATATTGACTGCAATGGGCTGAAACAAATACATTAAGATCCACAAGTTCTTAATGATACTTTAAAAAGAGAATCTCATTGATTATCATGGGAGGTTGTTAGAGTACAAATCATTACTCAGAAAATTGATAAAAGGGAAAATTAAGCCTTTTCCCTGTCTTTCCTACACAATCTAAATTTCAGGAGACGCAAATAGTCCATGAGGGTAAGTTCTTTATAGACAGAATTCCAATTAACAAATGCAAGAGGAATGATATAAAAAAGACAAGAAATAACATGTGCTGGCGAGGGTGTGGAGAAAAGGGAACCCTGGTATACTATTGATGGGAATGTAAATTGGTACAGACACTATGGAAAACAATAAGAAGGTTCCTCAAAACTTTGAAACAGAACTACCATAGGATCCAGCAATTCCACTTCTGGGTATCTGTCTGAAGGAAACAAAACCACTAACCTGAAAAGGTATATGCACCCCAGTTCATTGCAGCATCATTTACAATAGCCGAGGTATGGAAACAAACTAAATGTCCATCCGTGGGCGAACGCATAAAGAAAATGTGGCCCCTGGGAGGGTGGCTCATTTGGAACATCGTCCTGTACAACAAAAGGATGCGGGTTCAATCTCCAGTCAGGGCACATATCGATGTTGCAGGTTCAATCCCCAGCCGAGGTGCATCGACTGACTGATGTTTCTCTCTCACATCGATGTTTCTCACTCCCTCCCTCCCTCCCTCTCTCTCTCTCTAAGTCAATGAACATATCCTTGGGTGAGGATTTAAAAAAGAAAGAAGAAAATGTGGTGTATATATATATATAATAGAATATTATTTAGTCATGTAAAAAGAATGAAATCTTGCCATTTGCAATAACATGGTTGGAACTTGAGGTCAGAGAGAGAAAGACAAATACAGGAGGTACGACCTCACTTATATGTAGACTCTAAAAAACAGAAACAACAAAAAAAGAAGCTCATAAATACAGAGAACAACTGTTGGTTACAAGAGGTGGACAAAATGGGTGAAAGGGGTCAAAAGGTACAAACTTCTAGTTATAAAAATAAATCTTGGCGATGTGATAAGTCAGCATGGCAACTATTGTTAATAATACTATGTTACATATCTGAAAGTTGCTAAGAGAGTAAATCTTAAAAGTTCTTATTACAAGAAAAAAAAATTCTGCAGCTATGTATAGTAATAGCTGTTAACCAGATTACTGTGGTGATCATTTCACAGTAATACAAATGCCAAATAATTATGTTGTACACCTGAAATTAATATAATGTATGTCAACTATACCTCAATAAAAAGTATAAACATTTTTTAATCCTCACCCAAGGATGTTTTTTAATTGATTTTAGAGAGAGAGGAAGGAGGAGAGAGAGAAAGAAACATTGATGTGAGAGAGAGAAACATTGATCTGTCGCTTCCTGTACCCAACCTTTTTTGTATACAGGACAATGCTCCAACCAGCTGAGCCACTGAGTCACCCAACCAGGGCTAATCATTTTTTAAAAAGAGGAACCACAGATTCAGATTGTCACCACTTTACAACCCCTAATGAAATGGATCTAGGCTGTAATCATCTATGGTGTTAGAAACCATTAGGAGAAAGGTAGAAAGGTAAGGTGACTCTACCTGAACCCACCAATCAATCTTAACATCTCCAAAAGAGCCATCTAGACATCACGTGTCTTGTGATGTGATGCAATAGATTTTACGCAGCGCTGCCTACAGAAGATGCTTGTCTTTGAGCTTTAATCTAACCAAGCCTCTACATCTAACTGCCAGATTACAGGAAACATGAAGAATAGAGAAACAAAGGAAACAGCAAACACCATGGTAAGAAATCAGCCCAGAAAGTGCGACATTCTATTGGACAAATGACCTACTCCCTCCATCAAATCAATGGCATGAAAAAAGAGGCAGGGCATGAGGAGACAAGCAATAAAATAGATTTAGAAACCTAATGACCAAATGCAATGTGTGAACCTTATTTAGTTCCTAATTCCAACAAATCGTAAGTAAAAGGGTATTCTTGAGAAAATCTGAATACGGGAATTATATTAAGGTATTGTTAACATTTTGAGGTATAAAAAAGGGAAAGACGTTGTTTTTTTAATTTTTATTAGTTTTAGAGACAAATGGAGGGAGGGAGGGACATTGACTTGTTGTCCCACCTATCCATGTGTTCACTGATTGATTCTCGTATGTGCCCTGACCGGTACTGATCGAACCTGCAACCTTGACTTATCAAGACAACACTATTAACCAACTGAACTACCCAGCCAAGGCAAACTTGTTTCTTTAAAGGAAAAAAAAAGTCCTTCTCAGAGACATAAACTGAAACATTTAAGAGTGAGATGACATGATGCTTAACATTTTACCCTAAAATACAGCAGCCTACACACACACACACAAAGTGAGGAAGGAGTAAATAAATGAAATAAGACTGGCAAATATTAATAACTGTTGAAGCTTGGGTACTTATTATACTAATCTCTCATAACCTCCATAGCACAAAGTTCTAAAATAATGAATAAAGGGTTTTGGTGGGAATTCAAGCTGTGCCTTACCTCACCACTAATTTTTAGGGGGTAGCTAGGGTCCATTCACAGCATATTCAGTCATTCCCCAGTTTAGCCTAAAGAGGTGCAAAGAGTCTTAATCAGTATACATTTGGAATTCAATATGATTAGAAGTGACTGAACCAAGGAGCCCTGGAGTTCTGCAGTATTAACCAGATGTCAGCTTAATTTGTCCCAGTAAGAGATCGCCTACAAGGCGTCTGGACTGGGCAACACAACTCCTGAAGAGCTTACTTGATGACAGTTGCCATCAGATTGTACAGATCTGTGCAAGCCCAAGGCAACATGGACGGCAGCCACCAGCATTCCTCGGCCAGATCTTGATCACTGCAGAAACTGCAAACTTTCTTACCGATCTGTGTGATGCACAGAGCTGTTGTGTTGTTGTGGCTGCTGCTGTTGTTGTTGTTTTAAGCCAGTGGTAATGACTCCGGGTTAACTTGTCCGTATAATCGCTCGGCCACAATCCGGAGGGGCAGCCCGTGAGATACAAAACAAAAGGTCCACAGAAGGATCTAGCCATGAGTTCTCTGCATTAACATCATTGCCCTAACCAGGTGATCCCCACTGCTCCCAAGTCACCAACTGGTTTGAGATATATATATATATATATGATATATATATATGGGGGGGTCTCCTCAAAATCTGTAAATTGAAGAGCTAAACCCCAGTGTGTAATGGTATTTGGAGATGGGGCCTATGGGGGGCATTTAGGGTTAGACTAGGTCATGAGGGTGGGGTCTCTGTGATGGGATTAGTGGGCTTATAAGAAAAGGAAGAGGAGGAGATAACTTCCTCCGCGTGCATGAGGCATGGCCATGTGAGGACACAGGGAGAAGGTTGCTGTCTGCAAGCCAGGAAGAGAACTCCCACCAGAAACCACATCAGCTGGTACCTTGATCTTGGACTTCCCAGCACCCAAAACTGTGAGAAAATAAACTTCTGTTGCTTAAGTCATCCAGCCTATGGCATTTTGTTATGGCAGCCTGAGCAGACTAATACAGGCACATCTCTCGCCTGTTTTTCTTCCTTTCAATTACCTATCTCTTTGTTTTGGAAGATTTCAAAATCACAAAGGTGGTTCCAAAGCAAAAGGAGGGAAGGATAAGTTGTGCATTATGGGTTTCCAACACTGGAAAATTTGACAATTTCTCCCAATAAGAAGCTAGCCATGCACTTATGAACTGTGTCTGGAAAGTCCCAAAGAGAAAACAGTATTAGAACTGAAGAAGGGTTAATAAAGTACACCTATATGAAGTAACCACATTCAGGATAATTAAGAAGATAAGGGTAAATTTGTATACTGGCAAGGCACACGGCATCACCCCAGGCAGCAAGAAACACCAGGCTTCATGCAGATGAACACTACAGATCTGTTTACACAGGAACCCTCCGCAATTCTCTTCACAGATTGCTGGACTGCGCTCATGTCTTCAGTATTCTGTGCCATGAAAAAGTAACTGTCAGGGATAATAGGAACACGATCTGACCTACTTTCCTCTAGATTCCTGCAAAGTCTACAACTCTGGCTCTTGCGTGTATTTAGTTATCACATCTTTGGGACATATTTCCTCACATTCTTTGCAGGCAATCCTGTATGCTGAATGTTAAGGTCACTTGTGGGCAATTCCTAAAATCCCTTGGTCATGAACCTAAAGACCAAGGAAATCCTCAGAATATTCTCCTGAGGTAGACCATACACAGTCATCCCGACGTGCGAAAGAAAATGCCTAAGAAGGAAGAACGCAGCCAACCTAGAAAGGTCGAAGACCTACATCAATTCAGACCCTTCCCTACCCACAAGAAGCCACACCAAAACAAGTGTTTCTCCTCAACTCTCAGGATTCCTTCCACAAACCTCTTTGCAAGAGCTGGAAGTCCCCCAGCGAGGTCTTCTTTTAAAGGCAGACAACCAAGACTTCATTTTTTAAATTATAGCCCCTCACCAAAACCTACCTTGTGGCAGCTTCTCAGTAAAACCCAGTTAATAATGACACATTAAAAAAAAAAAAACTGAGTAGAACCCACCAAAAATGCCCCGAAGCCCCAGTGAGCAGGGAAACCTGAGAAGTCGGCCAGGTGGCCCGAGGTCTTTGGAGTGGCTAGTGAGAGATGCGGCAGACCAGCAGGCCATCAGCTTCTCTGACGTCCGACCTGCTCAGGCCATCAGATGCTCTTGGAGCCCAACGAGGGGCACTCCTTCACCATAAAACCATATTTGAACACACCCTGGGGAAGTATTAAGATTTAGGATGGGGGCGGGGGGCGTCACCGAGTACTAAGGGCGGGAGACTCCTGCACCCAGGAACTAAAAGCTCGCTCAATAACTTCCCACTCCGGGGTCTCCTCTCGTCGGCGACGGCGGCCACAGCCACTCCCGATGCCCAGAGCTTGCAACGGGGCGTCCGAAACCAGCGCACACGTCCCCTGCCTTCTGCACACTCGTGGATCCCACTCATGGGCCCTGAAGCATGCTGTCGGGACAGGGCTGGCCGACTGTTAGGTACCGGGCACCTGCAGCTTCCCTTCTGGGGAGAAGCAAACTGCCTTTCTTCCGGCTATGCCAACGGTCCGGCTGCCGGAGGCCAGGTGCCCTTGCGTTCAGTCAGGTGCATCGGGGGGAGGGGGAGCGGGGGGGGGGGGGGGAAACGGTCGCTCATGGGGGGTATGGGGGGTGGGAGCCGTCCGACTCCGCGGTTCCCGGACCCTCTTCTGCCTAGTCCCGCAAAAGGGTGCCCCTTCCGCCACCTCCCCAACTTCCAGACGCCCCCCTCAGCGGCCCCCTAGGATGGGCGCGGGCTCCACGTGCGCGCCGCCCGTGCCCACTCGGGCGGGACCGAACCCGCACTCACCCGGCCCCCGGCGACGCTCCGCTTCCTCCGCAGCGTGAGCCCGCTCCGCAGCAGCGCCGGCAGGTCCTTCAGGCGCGGCCGCAGCGACGCGGGAGGCTGCTCGCGCTCGCGGGCGCTGGGGCTGCGGCGCAGGGCCGGGCTCTCGCACGGCGGCTGCATCTTGACCGAGCCCACGGCCATCCCGACGCCCTGACGGCGGCGCGGCGAGGGCAGTTCCAGTCCCCGGCGCTCGCCTCCGCGCTTCACCAGGCAGCGAGAGGGCGCGACTGCGGCTCGGGCGCGGGGCGCGCTGCCAGCGCTGCCCAGGGGCGCGCGCCGGGGCCCCTGCCGGGCTCAGCCCCGCGTACCGCCCCCTCTCCGCCCAGGTGCGCCCGGCCCCGCCCCGCCCCGCCCCGCCCTCTTCCGCGGCTCACCTCCGCCTGCGGACCTGGCACCCCTCAGCCTCTCCCGGAACCCGAGAGGGAGAGGGTAGGACACCTTGGGCACCGTCTCATCCATAGGTGCGGGGCTCCCAGAATCCTTCGCCAAACCCACTTTACTGCACACCCCCAACTCCAGTTCCCTTTAGGCTGAAAAGTCCCGCTTCACTCCCTTTTCCTAAAAGCCAGGGTTGACTTGGACTTCAACCAAGTGAACTGGGAATTCTGAGACACTCCCTCCCTGTGACCCCTCCTTGCTTTTTGCACAGCCTAGCCCCAAATCATAACAGCTGTTTCTGGAAACGGTTTGTACCAAAGAACTTCAAAATAGGCTGTGTATTCTGCTACAAGTCAAACACCATTGAGACAGAATTCCACTACCACCACCACCCCCGACACCCCAGCACCACCATCACGCTGTCCCTTCTTTGGTACATTCATCATGAAAGGACAAGAGGAGAAAACTTGTGTTGGTTGTGATAGGTGTTTAGCAAAATAGGTGCAAGTCTGGTGACCTGAAGGTGAATCTCTGCTAACGTGTTGGAACCTGACCTTCCCTGAAAGCCCGATGCGCGTGATGAATGTGCTTGGTAAACTGTAAAGGCCGGCACGGTGTGAATCATTGTTCACACCATTCCAGAAGCGAGGAATCGGGAGCATTGACAGGGAAGAGTTCAGGCAGGGCCTTAACCTCCAGGTGGCTGTGAATTTTCACATCCCATATCTTCAGTGACAGCCAGCTAGGGCTTTTACTCCTTATCAGTAGGACACTGGGGTCCCCATCTTTGTCTAAGACGTATAAGAATTGCACAAGCTTACATTTTTTAAAAAAGTAATAGAATGGACAAATAAGGATTGCAGAAGGTCAGGACCCTGAGTTGGTTTACCTTGTATCCCCATTCCCTCACTGGGGGAATATGTATATATGGAAATGTGGCCATGTACGTGGGGTGGGAAGGAAGAGTGACCTGTGACCTTTGACTGCAAAGAACTTAAGATCTGGCCCAGGAGAAAATAGACATATAGAAAAAGAGAGGAATTACCGTGTACCCTTGGTAATTGCCAAATGAGTGTGGCTAACTAGGATTCCCAGCCACCGGCGCAAGAAATGCTTCCGGCCTGGGAAGGCAGTTTAAACTGTGCCTCAAAGCTCAGCGGAGGAGATCCAACCAGGCAGAAAGGAGCGGGAGGTCCCTCGAGTAAAGAGGAAAATCATGAGAACGGTGCCAAGGTGGTGCCACACAGAAACTACTGGGCACTGCCTGTGTCATGCTGGTGGGAGAGAGGGACAAAAATATAATGAGGAAGCAGAAGAAAATATCAGAAGAGAGGCTGGTGACACGCTGCAGAAGAACTTAAATCCTGTCACTTACGCTGTGTGGAATGAGCTCTGCAATGAACTCTATAGTCCATTACAGTTTCAAAATACCTACCACGTTTATTTATTCAAGGCTGAATCCCGCTTGTATATACCATATAAACATACCAGTTTATATAATATTGAAACACTTCAGCTCCAGTTAGAATTCAGGTATTTCCTCGAGCCCCGGTATGTCACCCAATACTTCAGACTTTCTTCTGAAACACCAGCTGAAGGTCCAGTCATCCTGGTCCAATAGAGTCCTTCCAGGACACTTTTGATCAACATTCACTCTGATTGGTGGTCACTTGTGCCATATCCTTCTTGAGGCTACCTTTCGAATCACACCCTAAACCTACTCTGCTCCCAAGCTGCACACGTGTTCTGTCTCCTGGTCCACATTCTTGCTCTTGACTGTCTTTCACACAGCTTCTCACAGGGAGTTCAGACTTTATCCTATAGATTCTATGGCATTGATAACTAAGAACCTTTGGAAAGTTGGCTTGAATTACAGCAATAAATGAAAATTGCTATTCAGCCACAGTATGAGGCAGACCACAGGGAATAGTAGAAATGTGTAAACAGAAGAGCCCTGCCAGTATTTAGCTAAGTCAATCAATGTCCCACCCCAGGACCTTTGCGCATGCTGTAACCTCTGCCTGGGATACTCTTTCTCTGTAATGCTGCACTTTTTGCAATGGTAGAAATGGTCTATATCTGTTTTGTAGCCACTAGCCACATAGAGCCCTTAAAAACTGAGTGCTCAATTTAATTTAATTTGAATCAATATAAGTGTAGATAGCTACATATGGCTACAGGCTGCTCTATTGGAAAGCAAAGTTCTAGAAATCCCTTTCTCCTCAAAATTTTTAACTGAAGTGCCTCCTTTCAGTGAGGCCTTCCATGACCATGTGATTTAAAACTGTAGCCCTGACCATCCACTCCTTTTTCTGTCCCCTTCCTGTCCCCTCCACAGAGCTTATTGCAATATATTTTACCTATTCTATATAAGTAAATATATAATTCTATATATTTTACTTATTCATTTGTCTATTGTCTGCTTCTCCACACCTAAGTTCCACAGGGACCAATTTTTTTCCTTTTTGTTCAGTATCTAGAACATATTAGTTGAGTGACTGAATTTCCACATGTGAGAACCCAGTTTTTCAAAAGGAGGCGAACCTGGGTTTTGCAATGTTGAAAGTTTTTTTAAAAATGTAAATACAATATATGCCAACATCACACAGATCAAACAAAACCACTGTGGTACATGAGCCCGTTTTTTACTTAGGAGAATGATATCATCAAAGCTAAAGTTTATCGAAATACCTATGTAAGAAAACACAAGTTTTATTGGCTATTTGCAGTGAAGGGAAATTGGAGACCAGAAAGATAACTCTGACAATTAACTGGCTACAAAGAGATGAGGGTCTGAATTAGTGGAGCCAGTGCAACGGGGGCAGGTTAGATGTTAGACTTCATGAAAGAAAGATCCTTGGACTTCCGACATGTGTAGTGGGGGTAGAAAAGTACTTCAGCTGGTGTTACAAATGTTATTCCTCTCCCCAAGATCTTCTCCAAGATGATCTTGCCACTCCCCCATGAAGAGACAGGGTTTATTTCTCCATCCCCTTGAACCTGAGCAGACCCTGTGACTACCTTGGCCAATGGAAGACAGCAGAGGTAACGGTGCCAGTTCTGTAAGTAGTCCTTAATTGTCCTGGTAGCTTCTACTCCCCACTCTCTTGGAATGCTCGCTTGTTGGAGGCTCCCACTTGGAACACACCTTCCTTGCTGGGAGAAGCCCCAGACACATGGAAAGTTCCTGCAAACATGCTCTGGCAGCTGAGCTCCCATCTAACAACCAGCAACAATTGCTGGCCATTTGTAAGCCAAGCTGGGACACCCAGTTCAGCAGAGCCTTCGCCTAACTCCTGTACTAACCAACATCAGGCTGCAACCACCAGTGAGAATTCAGTGCAAGAACTAACAACTAGTAGAGCCCAATCAACTCACCAAACTATGAAAGAGAAAAATAAGTTGTTTTAAGCCAGTAAGTTTAGAAGCATTTGTTACACAACAATAGAACGCATGGTTCAGAAAAGTGTGAAGAATATCATCCCTTGTGAATGAAAAGGAAGGAAATTTTTATTCATATTTGTATTTGGGTGAAGAAACTTGAAATTTCTTGCAAGGGGCTGGAATTGGCTACATGGGGAAAGGAAAGGTAGGAAATTTTTCATGTGTAACTTTTTTGGCTTTTTAAAAACATGTGAATATATTACCTATCTTTAAAATTATATTTTTAAAAAATGGTTCCAGGCAGCCCTGGCTGGGTGGTTCAGTTGGTTGGAGCATCGTCCCATACACCAAAAGGTTGTGGGTTCCATCCCTGGCCAAAGCACACACCTAGGTTGTGGGTTTGATCCCAAGTTGGGGTGTGTATGGGAGGCAACTGATCGTTCTCTCTCACATCTCTCTCTTTCTCTCTCTCTCTCTTCCTCTCTCTCTAAAATCAAGAAATATATCTGTGGGTAAGGATTTTAAAAAATGGTTCAGATTAAGAGGAGTCAGGGAAGAAGGGGGAACTGGTTTTGAAATTTTAATTTCACACAGCAGTTAAACTCACCGAACTAGAGGGCACCCAAGTGAAAATCTGACCAGCAAGAGTGGCTGGAGCTCAAAAGAAAGGACTAGAGATACAAATATATCAGTGTCCAAAAATATGATCATAAAGGCTGAAAGCAGACCTTGGTGCTCAGTGGGTGGAGAAGGAACAGAGACAGCCTACCCCTTCCTCCGGTGGGCCCTCGGAGAGCACGCAGCACGTGACTTTCTGTTCCCTGTTGTATGGACGTTGGGGTAGTGACGCTCATGGATTTCCCTCCTTTAATTTTTGTGGCTTCATAGGATTACCATGAATGTCAAGGAAAGCATCTGTATTAGCTGGGGTTTCCATTGTGTTTTTCCACTCCCTGAATACCTGCTTGTCTCCCGATGAATGTACAAAGCTCACATCATGCTAATGAGTCTCCTAACACCATAGCTATTAGGACCCCGATAAATCCTCCTTGGAGTCCATCTGTTCCCAAGACGTTTCATATTCAATTTATCCCCCATTCAAGATGTTTTGCATTGCTTTACCAGCCCTCAAAAATAGAAAACCTAAATACGATTGCGTTTCCCCATTCAAGCCTGCCAACACTTCAGTATGTAATGATCAAAATGGATTGAATATGACCTTCCCAAGGACTAAGGTTGAGCAGTGGGAGATCACAAGGCAGATAGAAATCCAATACTGCCCACACTGCCTCATCTGAGAATGCCGGATATGACTGTGTACTTGATACTAACACTATTTTTATGTTTTCTTATGGAATGAACATGCAATTGGGAGAAATATGGCAAAATAATGAAACTGGTTTCAAACCTAAAAATGTTAAGGCTTACTCAGTTTATTTTCATTTTAAAGAATCCTAAATAGAACTATCTGCCATGAAACTGTTCATGACAAACCTGTGTAATACTGTGCTATTATTTTTGTGGTACATCACGTACTATGCGTCATGCAAATATTCCCCTCAGGGATGATACATTTTCTTTACACTATTGCATTAGTGGCTCCAGCCAGACACAGGCTGATAAGGATGGGTGTCATTCCTCATAAATTTGTCTTCTATTCATTACACTCATAATCTTGAAATAAAATCTGCCTGTTCATGCCTTTTTATATGCTATTTACTATTAATCTCCTAGAAAAAAAAATTTTAAGTCAGGTGTGCAAGTTTACCAGGCCCTGGAGTGTTTAGGACACTTTTGGGAGAAAAAAAAATCTTTGCGGTCAAATGTGCAAGAAGAGGGCAATAAGAGAACTAACTTGACAGACAGACAGCAAGAAAGCCAAGCCAATATTGAACCATCCCCCTGTGCTGCACATGGAGCTCTACTCAGCCTCCCAGAGATTAAACAATACCTCCTCCTAGAAACCTTCTCCGTTACTCCCATTGGGTAAACCTAAGGGCTTACCTACAACTATGAATCTACTTCTACTGCCTTACTTATCACAGTCTGTCTTGTATTTGAGTTAAATGTTTGCATGTAAGACTTATGTGAGTTTATAAATCCCTGAAAGGCAGAAATGATTTGTCTTTGTACTCCCCTCCAGTGCAGAGCCTAGCGCATAGTAGATACTAAGTTAATAAATGCATGCATGAGTGAATGCTGGATGAATGAACAAATGAATGAACGAAATTGTAATTGGCAGCTAAACACTGACATCCTTGTTGAGGAAAGTAGGAGAGAGGTCTTAGCAGCTGCATAGTCTCGAAGGTCACAGGAAAACACTTTATCCCAAGGATGATGGGAGGCTATAAATGGACTCCAGATGGTGGTATGTCCAGATCAGCAGGGAAGAAAGATATTTTAGCATCAATATGTACAGTAATGTAGAATAGGGAGACACTGGAAGCCAGGCAGCCAGCAAAACAAGTTACAGAATCCCAGGCATGAAGCATGAAGTTGGTAATCCATAACATCAGGTTAATGGAAACTTCTTTTGTGTTTTTCTTAACCTATTGGCATCACTGCATCTGCACAGAGTTTCTGTGCCATTTAAGTGAGCCGATGTTTTTAAGGCTGTTTGCAAACGTTATAGCACGGCCGTTCTGTAGGGGTGACAGGGAAGGGGCAGATGAAACAAAGCCTTGGAGAAGGGTGTTGAAGATCATGCAACCAGAAGAGAAACCTTTAAGAAAATGTTTCCTCCTGTTTGTGAATTTTAAACATTGACCCAAGCCAAGCACAGCATAAGTCATTTGAAAATCTGCCTTAGAGGGTTCTGGCAACATTGTATGAGCTCATATTGGTTTTTGAAGAAGTTGGAAAGAAGACACAGATTTGGAGCTAGAGAACACTTGAAGTAGGAAGGCCTCCAAAGTTCTTAGACATAAATAAGGTCTTCAGCTTAGAGAAGATGACAGCACTCAAGGGCAACCATGTAGTTTTCAAATATTTTGAATACATAGAAGAGGAATGGGACTTCTCCTATACAGTATTAAGGCCAAATTAGGAAACCACAGAGAAAAAAAGTTTCTTCTCAACCTAATAAAGGCATTTCTATCCATTTAAAATCCTTTGAACACAGGGCAGTCTTTATCCTTGCAAAATGGGGAGTTTCATGGGATTTTGTTTCATCTAATAAATGATTGAACTCAGTAACCTGTAATGTTTCTTCCAACACAAAGATTCAGTCATTTCATCAGCCCTAGTCCATACAGAAGTCAGTATAAGGGCGGGAGTTTCCAAAGTGTGCCTTGGGGACAGCTGGACATCCTTAAGACTCCTTCAGGGATTCTACAAGATTAAAACTATTTTCTCAACAATGCTAAAATGTTTTTCACCCTTTTTGTTCTTATTCTCCCATGAGTATATGAGGTCTGTACAGAAAAAGTCCAGCCAGTATTAATATAACGAGAATGATTTGCATGACATTGATGTAACCAGGGAGCCAAGAAAAGTGGACTGGAATGAACATGCGTGAACAATGATGACTTCACTACACTAGTCAGTGGGGGAGGTAGACACCATTGAGTGGGCATATGTACTGTGTGGCCCTCCCATTCAAAAGGACTAAGTGAGTAGAGCAATGAATCTGCATCAAATTTTGTGTTAAGCTTGAACATTCCTCCACGGAAACTATTCAGATAATTCAGAAGGCCACAGCTCTGGGCAACTGGTGATTGGCAGCTTCATCAGGACAATCCACCCACTTAAGCATCATGTCTTGTGCAGAGTTTTGGTGAAACATCAAATCACCCAGATGACTCAGCCCCTCTACAGCCTAGATTTGGCACCCTGCAACTTCTGGCTTTTCCCAAAACTAAAATCACCTTTGAAAGGGAAGAGATTTCAGACCATCAATGACATTCAATAAAATATGATGTGGCAGCTGATGGCAACTGGGAAAACTGTTGAGGTCCCAAAGTGCCTACATTGAAGGGGACAGAGGCATCATTGTCCTATGTACAGTGTTTCTTCTATCTCTTCAATGAATGCCTCTATTTTTCATATTACATGGTTGGATACCTTTTGGACAGACCTCATACGCTGTTGTTTTTTAGAGGCTATGGACACGTGATGTTACAACAGACAGGATGCAGAAATAGGTAAGAGAAGCCAGCCACGTCTATAAAATCAGTCATTAAAGGAATTAACCAGAACGTAAACCATGCACTCTTCTCACTAAGTTTTGTTTTGTTTTGGAAAACAGTTACATTTTATAAGCCATTATTTATATTAACATATAATGGATTTATAATTAAATTAATAATTTTTTAAAATTTCTGTTTTAAATTTTAATATAGTATCTATAGATACAACCCACAAAAAAACAAAAACAAACAAAAAAAAAACCTCTTTGGGATCCTCAATAATTTAAGAAGGTAAAGAGAGCCTAAGACCAAAACACTTGAGCACTAGTATTATAGGGTGTAGTCAGAACAATATTTCTGATAATAAGAAAGGGGAAGAAGGATAGGAGCAGGCCTAGAAAGCTCTCTTGCTCGCCCATCTCCCAGCTATCTTCTGGGAGCCAATATCACTTTTATCCTGACACAGAGCGAGTGAATTCCACCAAGGTTTGGGGCCTGGGGTTGGGGGTGAAATAGGAAGGCTCACGCTTTGGAATCAGAAGGGCCTGAGTTCAAGTCCAGAGTTGTCTACTTTCTAAGTTACATGGCCTTGGATTACTTAGCCTCTCTAAGCCGCTATGTTCTGCTCTTTGTAAATACTTGTAATTCCAGCCTGTTGAGATTAGACAAGACTTACACAAAGAATCCAACCCAAGGAGGTGCCTCTTGACTTGCCTGTGTTTGTCCATCCCCAGTGGATGGAAGCTGCCTGACCTGGTGAACCAGTGATGGTCCAGACATGGTTTTCACCAACTTTCCCCGCATACTGACCTCTCCATGCAAAGGCCAAATCTTGTAAAAATTATACAGGTTATTCCTGAAGCACCTTTCTTACTGCCAACCATCAAAATGCCACTTTGTCATCCTTTATAAACTGAATCAAGTTGTGGGGTAGTTAGAACAAACATTGAAACTGAAGTCAAAACACCCAAGTTGGGCCCACATTTATTGATTTATTGGCTTTGTGACCTTAGCCAAGCACTCATGCCTTTGAACCTGTTTTCACATCTATAAAGCAGGGATAATAAAACGACTCTGTCAGGTGGTTACAAAGGCTAAAGCAAATAATACTTATAAAAACACCTTGCAAATTGTAAAAATATGTCAGTATCATTAATAAATCTCATCATTCTATGTTCAAAATTGGTCTAACGTAAAAAAATTCCACAGTGAATATTTAGTCAAAATTATCTCTGTAAACACACGGAGACACACACAAGTACACATTTATTAGATATCAATGTGAAATCTGCACATATTTTTACAGGTACACAAATTTTGTGAATATGTTCTGGGTGGTCCCCCAAATTTGTTTGCTTATTCTAAAGGTTTATATCAAGCCCACATAAAAAGAAACACTAATACATAATCAATCTTTATTTCTAAATAAGCCTACTTACAAGAGGTAACATTGATAAGAACAGCAATGAAGAACTTTCTTAGAAAATTAAAATGTGACAATCATCTGATTCTCTCCCTGTGACTCAGTCCCTTGGGAAGGAAGAGAGGACTCGAGGAAGAGGCCCTTAGGGAGTAATAATTCATAACTACTATTGACGGAGCTGCTAATTAAATCTTTTATCTCCTTTATGTCTATTGATTCGGAAGTAGAAAAAGGTGGTAGTCATAAAGTTTCTATTTATTCCTGGTGAAATGTCAAAACCTTCATTGTCAAGGCTGAGAGAATCTGACTCCGTTCTCCAGTGCCTTCAAGAAGAGCCAGTTTTGGTTACAGCCTGGTGGGGTATCTGCGCATTTTTCACCCCTGACTCCTCTTTGTCTCTGAGCTTCCTGAGGGCTGATGTCCCTTCTGGATGTAGTGTCCACACCTCATTACTTGCAGGGTTGTTCTCTGCACAGGGGGCATTACATGGAGCTGTAATTTTATAATTCCAGATCGAAGCTGATATTGCTTCACATTTCAAATATGTAGATTTGAAACATTCTCTTAGAGACTGTTCACAATGGTTACAACAGAATTTCATGTTTATTTATAAGGAAGTCTCAGAGGATCAGTAGACCTTAATGTTTGTTATGCTTTAATAGTCTGTAAAGTTTAAAAGTTTCCTCAAGGTATAAGGACAAGGTGGTTTTTAGATCTCTACTTATGGTGTAGACACTAGAAGAGATAAAATGAAGCAAGAGTTCATGAAATCGTAGGAGAGACTTGGAAGGATTGTGTGTTTTATTTTACTAGCTCACTTCCTATCATCTTTCCTCATACTTTCGAATCCAGGAAGCCTAAACAAGCCCCAGTGTAGTATGGTGATCTCTGGGGCCAGACTGGCTGGATTCAAGCCTCCCATTGCCTTTTTTTTTTTTAATCCTCACCCAAGGATATGTTTATTGATTTTAGAGAAAGAGTAGGGGGGAGGGGAAGAGAAACAGAGAGAGGGGGACATTGATGTAAGAGAGAAACATGGATCCGTTGCCCCCTGTATGCACCTCGACCAGGGATCAAACCTGCAACCTTTTGGTGCATAAAACAATGCTTCAACCAACGGAGCCACCCAGCCAGGGAACCCCCCACTGTCTTTTACCAGTCCTGAGCAGCTAGACAGGCTGTATGTTTGGCTTTGGTTTCCCTAACTATAAAATGAGGATAATCATAGGACTGACCTCATTAGATTGTGGGGAATAGTGAGATCCTATGTGTCAAAGGACCTAGAACGGTGCTAGCACAGTTGGGGATACAGGTGTGTTAGAGATTATTATTAGATTTTTTAAGTAGGTAATCTAACAACAGAAACTTCTAAGACCTGTGACATTTGGGTTAGAGCCAAACTCCCCATACGTGAGCCATACAGACTGCGCGAAACAAAGATGGATGTAAGCTGCCCTATTTATACTGAGGCGTGAATTAGGAATTTATGAATTCCACGACAATGTCAAGGATTGCTCTGTCACTTAGTGGGCATCTGACTGGTACAAAAAGATCTTCCCCCAGCATGCCCACCCCCACCACAAGTTACAAATTTGGAAATGAACCAAGTTAACACTCCATATTGGGGTCTGTGAGGTAGACCAATATCTGTTGACAAAGGGATTTTTTGGAGGAATTGGAGGGCATCTGGGAAGGGCAAAACAAACAAAAATCTACCACCTTTGTTTATGCTCAAATCCTAAAAATACTCTGAAGACATGACAATCATCCCAGGTTCAGACATGAGATGTAAAATGCTAGCGGAAAAAATGCCGGAAGAAAGCATCTACAGAGGCACTTTCTGTTGTAGCTCTGCATTTGTCTTTCTAAGGCAGCGCGGATCTCCGTGAGAAGAAAGAGACAGATGGGGTGACAGAGTTTTGCGGCTGTGTTTTCTGGAGCACTTTACTAGAGAATTTATGACTCCTCGTCATTACCGTCAGTTATGTATTTAGAATATTCTTCTGCCATGACAACAGGTAATCCTCCTAAAATTTCAATCTCTAACAAGAGGGCAGAGATGTTGCTTTTCTAGCTTATCTGCCTTTCAGTTTGCATATTAATAACCTCGAATAGCTACTCAGTGTTCTAAATAATTGAAGCTGCCTTGCTTGAAATTTCCCTTATTATTGTTGCTTAAAAAATGATTCCTTCTTCTCTCTGGACCATTTTGACAACTTCCTGGAAAGGGCCTTGTTGCCTTAAGATTAGACATTATATAATTCTGGAATCAAAGTAGAGATGATGCTGATTTCACCTTAGGAAACATATCAACTCTTAATGCTCTTTTTCCTTTCTGGTTTAACCATAGATCATGCCCAGGAATCAAACCATCAATATTTATAGGACACCAACCCCGTGCTCAGCACCGTGCTAGCTACATTTGTGTACGGTATGGCTATTCCCTCAAGGGGATCAGAAACTAATTGGGAGACTTAAAGCAATCGCATTTGAAAAAAGCGAAAGCTGTTTAACAGTCTCTAAGCCCCGTGGTGCTCTGCTGTAGAGATGGAAAGATGAATAGGGAAGGGCTAATGCTTTCTGTGGCGGGGGAGTTCTTACAAGGAACTGTTGCGGATAAGAACCTATAAAACTTCCAGAACTTCAAAAGAGGAGGAGACAAATGAGAGTGGGCAGAGTTAAGGAAGACATAGCCTAGGCCCATTTCGGAGGATGAGCAGGATTTAGACAGACAGGCACTGTGAAGGAAGGACATCTCGGAAACAGCGACAACCAGCTCTGATGGGGCCCCTTGCCGGGGTCTCTCAGTCAGGTAAGAATTTGTGTGAACAATGCCCTTTGGCATTTAAAAGTGCGCACCCTGCACAGCCAGACCCATTGCCCCTGGAAATGATCGTGACTGGTTCATGGTAAGTGGAAAAGGCAAAACATGTTGAGTAGTGAAAACTGAGAATATTCTGGGATGTGTGGGACAGGCTAGGTTACACACCTTGGAAGGCATGCGGTAAGCCCTGGGGAGCTTGTTCTGTCTGAGTTGGGGAAGGACATGGTGGAAGTATGTGTCAGGGACGGCAAGCCAAGAAGCAGACGGCAGGGTTGCCTAGAACACCCAGAATTAAGGTCAAGGAAGCCAGCTTGGAGGTGTCATAGCAACACCAGTTGAGGTGATGACAACTTAGGCTACCACAGAGCCTATTCAGGAATGAAGGGGATAGGAAGAGTTGAACATATGGAAGCCAAATCCAACAACAGCGTGCGATGGGAGGTAAAAGAGAGGATTCAGGCAAAGATGACACCTGCTTCCAATGAGTTGCCCGAGGTGGTTCGACGAGGCTTAGGGTGCTTGTCAAGAATAATAAGATAATATCGAATCTTCAGTCTCATAAACTCACTTGCCATTTATTAAAACATAACAAAAACAAAAAAAATGTATTTTTTTAAATTTTAGGAAACAAATTCTGGGAAACCAAACAAGGGAATCTGTGCTTTGCAGATCACTGTTAACCCGTTTGCGTCAGGGCCAAACTAATACCCCGACAGTTGCTAGGAGAAATTATCTTGCAAAACACATTTCAACTACAGACAGGATTAAGGCCCTGGTCCTTTTGCAGAATGACCTACTTCAAAGGAAGTCCATTTAAATGTAATGGGTGGATTTACAGGGGTTAGTAGATTTACCCAGAGCCTACTGGAAATCTCCCCTCCATATAATATTTTAATCAATCCACAGAGGAGGCTTTTCTTCATAATTAGATGGAAAATAATAGAATGCCACGCACTTTTATTATTTCTTTTTCCCCGCTAAATGAGAAGGTAAACACATTGGCTCGCATGTGAATTGGAGTGAGCCAGCCACAGCTCTTTAAAACTGTGGTCCTGTGCTGAAGACCCTGCAGCACTGACTGCTGGTGAAACACTATGGTGGGCCCTTGAACGTTTCATATAAATCCCTTAAGCCAACAATGCTTCTTAGGATTTATGCAATCATATAACAGATTCATGAAAGACACAACAAAGAACACAGCCTCTGTGACAAAACTTTTGCGAAAGGGGCAAAGATAAGTGGTCTCACTGGCAAAACAACCATAGAGGTTGACTGCCCAGTCAGGTGAGGCTTTGCTGAGGCTGTCATCTATAGCCTTCTCCCAGAGCCCTCCTCATTCCAGCACCCCGGGGCTCGGGTGTAGTTTGCAGAGGGTTGGGGGAGCCCAGGATGCTGAAAGTTACTTAACAAGGAGTGTCCTTAGCATTGTTCTGCATAGCCGCTGAGGAGACCGAAAGCCCTGCCACACACTCCATCAACCTGTAAGTAAAGGGGAACAGGCTTAGGGGCCGTGGTCCTTGGTGATGCTTCGCTGCACACTCAGGGCAGCTTGCATTGTTCCTAAGAAGTTGGCCTCTGTCAGTCTCTTGGACTCCTATTCAGCATCACCCCACCCCACCCCTAAAAACAAACTAAACTTTATAGCAGTTATTAGAGCAGCCCCATAAGGAAACAGGTGGCTCGGCTGCAAGCCGCCCTATTAAAGCGATGCGATGCTGATGCACCCACACCTACCCGACATACAGATATGATGTAAGAACACAAGTTAATGAAAGCCTCCGCGCACTGAAAGGATTGGGCTTTTGTGCTTATGGAAGAAAAAAAAATGCAGAGTGGTTGATTTGAGGCAAAGGCATCTATGCCAGGTAGGACTGTGGAGCACCCCTCCCTGCAAGGAGAGGTTCTAAGAGTTCACCAGAGGACAGACTACTTACGCCAGAAAGAACTCGATGCCCTTGTGGTAGCTCATTAAATTAGAAACCACAGCACATCTTTAAACGTGGACGTTTCATGTGCACACACAGGGAGCCAGGAAGCAGGTTGTCTTAGCCTGAATCCCCCAGAATCACACCCTGAAATAAGACTTCTAAAATAAGCCATGGAACAGTGGAGAACGTCAGTTGGGATAGGAAAGGAGCCAATAAAAGGTACATTATCAAGAAAGATGAAGATGGTTAATCCCGCTGGAGAACTCTGGAAGCCAACAGAAAGTTATCGGAGTCATTCCCTGTGAGGGCAAGAGAGGCGGAGTACGTGCACTCTGACTCCCACCAGTCACTGGGTGTCCCTTCCCACCTGAGCACGGACAGAGCAGGTCTCAGACACCGGGCTAGAACCTCCACACACAATGATGCCACGCTGGCAATTTAACATCTGGCTGTTGTGCACCTGTCCCACAGGCTTCCTCAGCTAATCTCCAGAGACTGGGCCAGAGGACAGAGCTTCTAGGCAAATGTGCCCTTTCTCCCAAAGTACATTTTTCTCTCATGGACTTCAGGCAGACAGATAGGTGCCCAGTTCCTATTTTCTGAAACTGTATGACTGAAAAGAGGCAAAGGTCCAAAGGAAGCAGCCTGCATTAGTTTGCAGGGGCTGCTGTCACCAAGTGTCGCAGGCCATGGGGAGCAGCTGGGATTGTGTCACTTGGTTAAGTATCATGTTTCTTTAGAGGACTCAGTCAATGACACTGTGTTTTAATTTTGGCTCTGCTATTTTACCAGCTCTGTGGTTGGCCTCTCTATGCCTCAGTTTCCTCACCTGTTAATGTTGTGATGATAGTGTACTCAAATGTACAGCAAATCCTTCCTAGGTGTGATTTGCTTAGCACAGCACCTGACCCCTAGGAAGCTCTAATAGAGGGCAGCTCCTACTACTGCTACTGTTGCTCCAGTGTTTTGTTATGTGTGCGTCTGTCTTTGGGCAATTACCCCCATTAGAGAACAAGGCCGATGGAGCCACGGTCTGTTCGGGGCAGAAGTAGGAGGCTTGGTTTTGCACTGTTCCAAAGCGGTGCTGCAATCCTGGCTCCACCTGGCTATTTCATACGTGCCACTGTTCAATAAAGGCATGAGGAAAGGAGTAGAAAAGCGCTTCGTTAACAATGTGGTCAGTGGCACGTCCTTAGTAGGCTAGGTACAAGCGTTTCTCTTCTAAAAAACAAACAAACAGAAAACCACATCCAAACCCTATTGCACTAAGGATTTATACCACAGTTATATTAAATCCAAACAAACAAAACTCTGTTGTCTATAAGATTAGGTTGTAGACCTTCAAATGCCCTTCCATGATAACACTTTAGATAAGAACTAAGGACAGGAAAAGGTGTTAATACTTCTAACATTTATATACATGAATTATATATATGTTCATAATTATTCCTCAGCTAATAATAACCTGAGTTCACACTCCCTGAACAGACAGGGACTGATTGCAAAAACGGAGAGGGAGGTAGGGTGTGGGCCACCAGATTAATCCATGGCACGTTTTGAGTTTGCCCCAAGCACATCCTGCCTGGGGTGATGGGGATGTGTCCCCCTCAAGAAGTTGCATAACCACAGAGTGGCCAGCCTCAGGTGGGCGCCTCCTGTATTTCTTTCCCAAGAGCAGAGGCTCAAGGCCAGAGCCAGACTCCTGGTTTCAGATTTTAGCCCTGCTGTTAGCAATGTGTCCTGAGCAAGTCCCTTAACTTACCTATCCCCGGCTTCCCCATTTAAAGAGGTATTCAACTTATAACTCTGACATGGGATTGTCTTGAGGATAAAATATATACAAACACAGTGCCTGGCCAATGGCAAGCATTCAATAATGTTAGCTATTTATATTATTATTATTAATTAAAGATCAATATATCACCCCTGTAAACAAAATACCCAGAATGTTCACAGAAGTAGGAGGAATTCTGTGTCTCTCGGTTTCTCTCTCTGAAATGCACTATCACCTTTGTGCCTGGAAAGGAAAGGGCCCCCTTGTCTTGCCTCCTCCAGGGAAGGACAGATTTGTGTGGGTGAAGAGGCTGGGGAGGTGGTTTTCCTGAAGGAACAGATACAGAAAAACAAACAGAGCAGAGCTTCAGAGTTGAGAAAATGACAGCAGTGGCTGGTTTGGGCAGAGGGAGGGGAAGGAGGCCACTCAGCCGTTGTAAGTTAGTTGTTCCTTTCATTCCAACAAAACACAGAAAATGAAAAGTTGTTGTCATTGCACATGCCAGGCTGCTTGCAGGTGAGCTATAGTGAATATTTTTTGCATCATTTTCAATAACTGAGGTGATATTTATTTACAGGGAAGCACACGGGTCAGCATTTCTACATCTCATCTAACAGGGAATTCTCCTATCAGTTCACTGTTAGAACTGATACCGAGGGAGAGTTCCTATGACTTAGAAATGAATGAGATATACTTCCTCCATGAACAGGTTTCAATATTTCAATATTCTGGATTTATAACCAGGCATGGGAATAACAGGCCCATGGAGACTAATGATTCATCTTTCCCCCTACGCCTGCTTGGAGAACTCCCGCCCCGTCGTACAGACCCTGCAGCGAAATCCTAATGGGTCCCAACAGATGGGCATCTTAGCTAATGACTCTCCTCACCTCCCTCTTGACCCGTGGACTCCTGGGCAATTCTGCGGGTGAGTTTTATGACTTACACTAATTTATACGGGCTTTAAAGGGTCTTTTTCCTGCCTTACGGCCTCTCCTCAGGAGCGCACCGCGTAGGAACTGTAGCGAAAAAGTACAGATGAGGGAGCTGCAGGGGTGGGGTACCTGGGGAGGTCTAACTGAGGACAAATGGCTCACGGTGGGTAAGCGCAGTGTTACAGGGCTGAATTAAAATATCTGCTACATCAGGGTATAGGCTGTCCTTCCGTGCCAGAGGAAGTCCCTTTGCTGGGAAGCAGCTGGGGGATTCAGTAAGGAGAGTCTGAGATGCTGCCGGACAGCAAGACAAGGCAGGTGCCTTGAGGGACAATAATTAGCAACTAGAAGCCAATGGACCAGTGGGGAGGTGAAAGATAGCCCAGAGCACTTGATGTTGTTTGACTTTTCCCCGCTGGGATCTACCAATGATCATTGTGCTTGAATGTACAGTGTTGATTGGCCTATTCTTCTAGAAATGATCATTTTGATGGCTTTATACTTTTATCTTACATTTCCATAATACAAACTGTGGGCATGAAGTTAGCTATGGCCTAGACAGCCTTCTGTCCAGCGTGGGGGTTCTTGGAAGGAATGTCCCTAGGACTTAAGCCAGGATGTCTGAGAAAGGTGGAGAGGGAGCCCTCGACACAGGTCTACTGGGAGATGCAAAATGTAAAGTCATGCCACTTGCTACAAACTCCAAAAAGCTCTTGAGCATCTGCATTTGCTTAGGAGCCATGCTCTTGACTTGAGAAAATGATGTGAACCCTGCTCACAGGTGACTTATTCCAGCAGCAAATGCTCAGAGTGTCTGAGATTCTACAGTCAGGAAAGCCCCCATGGACCTCAGGCTCTTTTACTCTGAATTTAAATAAGCCTGGTGCCTTTGCATTTGCCCTCACCAGTCATACTTCGGAATGCCAAAATTGTCTTGGACACTCTGCGCCGGGCCCTCTGTAAGATGGGAGGCCAGGCAGGTTGATGAGGTCAAGCTCCCTATGCCAGGGGCCAGTAAACTACAGTGCGTGGGCCACATGCAGCCTGTCCTTCATTTTTTAAATAAAGTTTTACTAGAACACAGTCATGCGCACTCATTATGGATTGTCTGTGACTGCTTCCAAGCTACCACAACAGAGCCGAGTCATCGTGACAAAGACTGTTGGGACTGCAGAGTCTGGAATATGTTCTGTTTGGTCCTCTATAGAGAGAGGTTGCTGACCCAGCCCTGTGGCGTGGCCCCTCCTCCAGCCTTCACTGGGGTGCCTGGTAGAAGGCAGGATGGAGGAGGAAGCATGACCTAAGTAAGTTCCCTTTCCCCTCCCTGTGTCCGGGGACCTCTCTTCTTATGTCTTCCACACTCCTGCAACAGGAATCATGAAGTTTTGTTCTTTTTTCTTTGACCATTGGGTTCACAGAGGTTAATGAATTATATCTTCAACCCATAGTACAACATCCTTGGTTCAAGCAAGGTTCTTGCATGGGTTATTTGTCCCATGTCATGCTGAAGTGGTGGACATGCATGTACCCTTAGGAAATGTGTGGTGTCACTGGTTGTGCTTGTGTTTTTAATATACATAAATGATACTGTGCTAAATCTCATGTCACTCCTTTTTACTGCAAACCATTTTCATTCAATGCCATATTTTTAACATTCATCTGTGAGTCGTCTCATGTATGTCTAGTTCATTGTTTCTAATTATACTTCAAAACTTTTAGGGGAAAAGGACAGTAGATTCTTTTCTCAAAAGGTGGGAACCTCCGGTGTATCAGTTCTTTATCACGCTTCTGACATAGTAGCTCTCCAGGCAAGACACGTTAGAAAGAGCTTGCCACACATAAAACACAATAGAGTTTACATTAATCAGTAGGGTCCTTGAATTCTTTATAAACCCTGCTGTCAAACTTAGTTATGAGGCAATATTTCTGATAAGCTTTCAGCATATCCTCTACCAACCGTCCCCCAATATATCCCCACAAGCTAACCTGCAGCCCACCATCCTCAATCAGTCATACATTGTCTATATTGAGTTCTGAGTGAAGGCAGCCAAAGTTTGGGGTTTCTCAAAAGATAGAAAATCAGATAGGACTATCTCTAAAGAGGCAAGAAAAAGCCAGAATGGTGTCAGTCCCCCAACAGCTTCTGAGTCAGCTCCATTACACCCCAACTGTTAGACAATCTAACAGGACCTCAGTTCCCTCTTCCATTACCACATCATGCCTCGGTCAGAAGGTATGTTTGATTAAGCAGGAGGGCAGGTGAACAGCGAATCTTGACCATTTGCCAGAGAAATGGTGTTTAGTCAATGATTCTGTGTTAGACTCAAGGGAAGGGGTACTCAACTTTGACCAGTCATTATTCCCACAAAATATTGTAAATAGTTTCCTGGTCAAAGCTTTGGATCTCACCTATTATAAGAATTCACTCTTTTCATGTTGCTTTTTATTTTTAGAAAAAATAACTGTCTTAGAAAAAAACTGTCTTTTGACAGTTGATAACTTTTTAGTATGAGAGTAGGTGATAGTAGACTAAAGCTAAAAATTTGCCGATATGGTTACAGTAAGGTTTGAATTATAATGATGTTGATGTTATCAGGCTCCTAATAGAGATTCAGAAAGCTTTTGTGGGTTACATAATGTACTATTAAAAGTGTTACTATTTGTCCCCACCCCCTAATTTTTAGGAAGACTCTAATTTACATTTAGGGCAGTATATTGAGCAGGGCAGTATATTGATTTGCAGCAGGATGTGATGGAACGACCCTTTTCATGACCCTGAGAGTTGTGGCTCTGCGATGACAGTGGCAAGGGACTGCACGCACGGCTTCAGCGTGCACCGGGCTGTCTTCTAGGCTGTCCCTGTGGGGTACAGACCAACGCCAATGGCAATTCTGCTAATGAAAGAAGGGCTCTTGATGGTCCACAATTCATTGCCTTTGTACGCAGTCAAAACCTCTTTCGATTCAATTTCCTAAACTTGCAGATGAAATGGAGGACCTCTAGTTCAGCTCATGGATGATCATCTATCTGAACAATGCTCCCCACCAAAAAGCAAGCGTGCGCACACACACAGGCTCATCAGACAAAGGTAACTCAGGCCCACTCCCTGCCTTTCTATCTTGTTATGAATCTGACTTCTCTCCACACGCACCTCGGCATCACAGACAGACAAGCAATCTTTTCCAATTTGCCATAAAGAGAGATTAAAAAAACCTCTCTGACATTTAATCTGGGAAGAGCTATGCTTCTGGTTTATAGCTAATGAGAGTATGCACTAATTAAGTGAAAGTGCCCACCAGGGTTAAAGCAAGAAATTCCAAGAAAAAAGTTGAGAATGCATCAATGAGGAAAGCTTGAAACGTAACATATTCACTTTAAAATATTTTAAGGAAAAATAGTTATAATAATGAAGATCTCCACACAGGACAAGACTATTGTATTAATTCTAATTACGTACTTTTTTTTTTTCTTTGACTTGGAACTAGAGATTGCTTCGATGCCAGTGTGGAATCCAGGCGCTTTGTAAGGACTTCAGCAGTCAGCCACGGGCCCTTCCGCTCAGCAGTTGCCCTCCTATGAAACCCTCCTCTTCCCTGCCGCCATCCCCAACATGCATCCCAGAGTTTAGGCAACTTCTCCAATAGTGCCTAATGAGGGATGTTCCACTATTTGTCATCTTCCCACCCACATTCTAAAGTCACAAAATGTCAACTGTCATTTTAAAAAACACAAGAAAATATGTGTCAGCTGAGCCTAATGAACAGGGAAATTTTGGGAGCTTAGAGGATGGGCACATGGGAAGTACCAAATAGCATTTTCTTATGTGAAAAAGCTACACACAAAATATGCAGAATTTTTAAAACATACATAGGATCTATAATTACCTCAAAAAACAATTTTCATGAAAAAAAACAAAGTTCTAAATTACAAGTCAGAATGTTCATGAAGTTAAAGCTATAAATATATGTATACACTCACTAGTTTTTCATTTGCTTTTTAAAATGTACTTACTGAATTCATTTATATCTACATGTTAACACATTTTCTAAGGAAATAATAAACCACACTCCTTCTCTATTACCTAACACTTTCAGATTTTGAGCGGCAAATTTTCAAGGTTGTATTATGTTTCAAAAGGATTGGCCTAGACTGGGAGACAACGTGAGAGAGAACGCAACATTTCCCTGTGCCTGTTGACAACTCTTAGGATACGAGCCACTGGCATGTTCTGTCATCCTCCTCGCTCCCTCCTCATTCTGCCTGTTTCCACCCAGAACTTTTGTTTCCTATCATTTCTAATGTCTGTGCAGAAAAACGAAGTGTATGCCCAAAATTCACAAGCGGAGCGTGGTTAGTATAATATTTGGAGCGATGGGGGAAGGGAAGGCTTTCTTTCACATTGACGGTTATGAAGCAAATACTTCTTAACTCTGATTTGACCCTAACTGTTAACTAAGGACTACTAGCCAGTAACTTCAACCAGGCACCCAGCTGTCCCATCTGTTAGGAGAATTCAGAAGCTATATTGAGTTTATAAGAATATTTCCTTGTAATAGTCCTTATTCAGATTATTTGTCAGCAGATACAGTAATGAAAAGGTTTTGGCTAGAAACCAGCTTTCCATCAGAATATTGTAATGGATTCAACCTTTCTTAGAAATCAACATATTTAATGCCATTAATATCTGCAGAGTAAATTACTTCCAAAGTCCTTAGAATGCAAGCTTCTAGAGAGCAGACATTCTTCTGTTTATTCACTAACATATTCCAAGAGACCACAATAGTACTTCACATGTTAAGTGCAATAAATATTTATTGACTGAATGAATGAAGTTAGAAGGTAACGTTCAGCAGGTGTATTAGGAGACTGTGTTTGGGAAGTGGGAATACTGAGGCAGTCAGAGAAAAGAGATATCATTGGTTCCTGATAGATATGCACCCCGTGAGAGGGTTTGCTTTTCAAAAGGGTGAGATTTTCCATTTCGATGTAACTGACTCACAGAAATGCTGCTGGCAAAGGAGAGATTATAGGAGCAAAAGCAGAAATGCTTTAATCTGAACATCTCAACATTCCTAATTCCAAAAATTCAACTAGAGGTGATGGTCTTTTCCCAATTTGCTCATGAATAAAAAGTTAGTGAAAAGTGTACTTCCAACTTTGAGTTTTTCTTCAAAAACCTTTTCTTAAAAACTTGTTATCAACAACAGCTTGTGTATGTGAGAAGCTAGCACACAGTGGGTTTTCCCCCCATGGTTCTTAGCCTAGGTCAGTGTGACGTCCCCATTCCACCACCTGAACATGTCTGAGAACCACGCTAGAGCCACCTCAGCACGGGCATGACAACCAGCAGCCCAGAGATAGGGGTCCTGGAATAGAGCCCCCGTTCAGCCACTAGCAAACTGGGATCTTTTAAAAGTCAGGGCCTCTCTATATCTCAATATCATCCTCTGAAAAATGAGCTTAAATCCATCATTCCCCTATTTGAATTGAAACAGTCATGATATGAAAACCTTTTAAAAATGATAAAGTAATGACAAAAACATAAGCAAGAAATGCATAGTGTGGTTGGACCTATATATTGACCCAATATTTGACTCTCATTCCTGCCCTAAAAACAACAGAGGGAACTAGAACATTCTGATCATGTTGCCTGGAAAATTGATGTGTATAATCGCTTGTCTTTTGATCTCAGAGAGCTCTGGTGTTCAGGAAGGCAGATTGGTTCAACATCAGTCTGTCGATTAGTGTATGTGTCACCTGCTCTTTAAACTAGTTAATCTCTTTCGGTTACATTTCTCCACCCGTAACATGGGAATAACGAACAGAGATGCTATAAAGTAAATGAGAACAACGCGCAAGTGATTTTTAACTGGAATAATAACAATTTATATTATATTATGTATTCGCATATTAGTTTTCAGAAGGTCTGAGGTGGTTGATTTTAAGACATAGCCCCCTTTTCTTTATTTCAGAATTAGACTCATTCTTAGATGCACTTTATGTTTATCCCCTGTGTCTGGAGAAAATATCTGTGATATTTTGGCATAACAAGTGGCATATGCCTTATTAAAATATAATCCTTAAGCCTCACCCTGGAAACCAGTTGCAACTGAAGAGATAATTTACAGAATTCTTTGTGTACCTGGGTCATTAAGCCTCCTCAGTGCAACTTTTGTTTACAACAACCAGTGTTTGGCCAACAGTAATGGCTAACTCTCTAAAAATAACACACTAAGCATTAATTGGTCTTTTTTCCCCCCTCAAAGTGTTAGTTCTTAATTAAACGCACAGGTCTCCATGACGGAAAGGACCAGGCCACTGCCTTGAACAGTCCTGGCCACAGTTTCCTCACAGCCTTCGGCGCCCTTGCCTTTCCTTCCCTGGCCGTCTTCGCGGGCTGCCCCAACTCCCTGCACAAAACGGCTCCAGGTTGCCAGCTTCCCCGTTCTCGCCCTCCTCCTTGAACGTGTTTCTATACGCAAAGGTTATAATTAAAGAGAAGGAAGGGGAGGGGGAGGAGGAGGAGGAGGAGGAGGAGGAGGAGACTGTTTTCCATAAGAAGTTAAGTCGTTTACGAGGCGGGGAGGAGGGGAGCATGTTTTAATCTTGTGCACTGATGCAAAACTACTCCTCCAAACAAATGATCATACCTTTGTTTGTGTGTGAACATGCAGTCTGCCTATTACTTGTTTCATTGTGGTAAAACACACATGATAGAATATTTACCACTTCAGTCATTCTTAGGCATACAGTTCAGTGGCATCAAGTACATTCACATTGTTTTGTAACCATCGCCACCCATATTCAGAACTTTTTTACATTCTCAAGATGAAGCTGCACCCGCTAAACAATAACCCCCATTCCCGCTACTCCCAGCCCCGGGTAGCCTATAACCTCCTTTCTGTCCCTGTGACTTTGACCACACCAGATGTCTTCTACAAGTAGAACCACGCAATATTTGAACTTTTGTGTCTGGCTTATTTCATTTAGCATAATGTCTTCGAGTTTCAACTGTGTTGTAGCATTATGTCAGAATTTCATTTCCTTTTAGGGCTGGATAATAATCCTTTTTTTTTTTTACCTCATATATTATTTATCAATTAATTGTTTGCTTTTTTATTTTATTTTTCAGTAGTTCATTTTTTATTGTATTTTTTTTCCCATTATCATTTAGCCCTCCTATACCCTCTTCCATCTCCACCCCCCTACCACCCCTCCACCCTCCTACCCCGCCGGCAATCACCGCTCTGTTATCCGTGTCCATGAGTTCTCTTTCCATTTTATGTATAGATCACATTTTGTTTATTATTTAATCTATCCATGGACATTAGGATTGTTTCTCCCTTTTGGCGACTATGAATAATGCTGCCTTGAACACTGATATACAAATATCTGTTCAAGCCTCGGCTTTAGCTCTTTTGGATGTATACCCAGAAGCGGAATTACTGGATCGTATGGTAACTCTATGTCCACTTTTTTGAGGAACCACTATACTGCTTTCCACAGGGGCTGCACCATTTTACATTCAGACCAGCAGTGCATAAAGTTTCCAGTTTCTCCAGATCCTTAATGATGGTTATTATTTTTCATTGACATCTGTCCCAATGAGGGGGGGGTGTGGTATTGTGCCTTAATCTGCATTTCCCCGAGGATTAGTGATGTGAGCGCTGCCTCACATTCTACATGAGCCCTTATCCTCTCCGCTTAGCTTCCCTCTCCCGCACGCCCACAGGCATCCCTCTCCCTGTTACTCTGGCTCAACCCAGCAGAAGTCAGAGGGCAGGGGGACCCGGAGGAAGTACAGAGAAACCTCCCAGGATGCAGAGCAAATGACATAATGGGGAAACGACAAGTGGAAGGGCAAATGGAAACCATCTACCATTCCAACGTTTTAATGACCACTTTGTATCCATCACAATGTCTCGGACAATGGTGGACTCATGGTAGATAACAAATGTTTACAAATTTGAAATTTTGTTGGCCTGATATCTTTCTGTTTAATTAATTTTTTTAATCCTCATCCAAGCGTATTTTTTTTCATTTCTTTTAGAGAAAGAGGAGGGGAGAGAGAAAGAGAGAGAGACACGCATCAATGTGAGAGAGAAGCATAGATTGGCTGCCTCCCATATGCACCCAAATGGGGGATCCTGCATGCCCAGACAGGGGGATCAAACCCATAAGCTAGGTCAGTGCCCTGACAGGGAGTTGAACCTGCGACCCTTAAAGCATAAATTGGGATTAAGCCTGGGAACCACCTATTTTATCTATAGCTTCAAATAGTTAATTAGCATGGATAACCAGTTATAGACACATCCCTGCCTTGATAGACAATTGTTTTGTCTTTCCCGCTGTCACAAAGGCCACACCACCGTCCCCTCCTCTTACCATCAATGTACAAGGTCAATGGCTGGGTAACTGTTGAAGCAGGATGATGAGTAGTCTTTCTAGTTTTGTGTAGGTGCCAGACCCCGCCACTGACCACGTGAAGGAAGGGAACGCCCACAGTCTTATATAACCATCTGTTTTTTGCATTGGGTAGCTAATTTGGAATTTAGGGGCAATTAGTATTAAATTTTTAAAAAATTTATACAACTAATTCTGCAATGACCAATGCTAAAGGCATTTTCTATGTCTGTGATATATAAACATAAATTATATTACAGATCATTTTATATAGTCATTTTAAGTTGTCCCTCTTACTTGGTGAGTATACAAAATAACATTTAGATAGCATTTAAATACCTCCTATAATTACGCTGAAAAATCTTTCCCACTGTTACTGAAATCGGTTGCAAAATTTGCTTCCAGATACAGAAAGTGCTAGAAAAGTAGCCAAAAAAGAGACATGGACTCAGCATGCTGCCAAAAATAATAATAGAACTTTAAATGTTAAATAGTTCTTTAAAAAGCTCTCCTCTGGGATGAAATGCATTTACTGACATTGGTGTTCCCTCCATCCTCCTGCTTCTCGTTCGAGAGACGCCTTCCCGCGACTTCCTGATCGCTCGGGGCACTCGGTGGGCCCGGTGCGACTGAGTCAGCCACTGCAGCAGGTTGGGATGGTTGAGCGTAGAGCTGGTGGGACCCACAACGGGGATCGGAATCAGGACTAAGCACTTGGGGAAATGTTAAATTGGGGGAAAAAAAAATCAAGCAGAAGAACTGAGTTGCTATCGTGAAGGCAAGTTGATTGTTCATTCGCGCCTCTTCAGACGCCATGAGATACACTTGGTGATTGAAGCCTAAATTGGCCTATTTGCTTTGCTTCTTCGGTGGAAAATGAGAAGATCAAGGACTGTCCTCTGGTTAGCATCACAGTCTGCACCATTTACTTTCTGTTACAAATGGTTTTGTAGGTCATGCAAGGGGTAATGGGTCAGAGTTAATTTTTCTGTGGTCACTTTGAAAAGTGGATCAGGACATGTCATTCCAAGCCATCCCTCCAAGTCCAGCTGTACCAGTTCACATGCTCAAGGAATACTGGCAAGGGGACCAATGCACAGCACTGGGTGTAGTGACCCCCCTGGTCTGACCAGTTCGGCCTGGATCCTTGAGGCCCCAGACAGCATGGACCAATGTGCAGAAGGACACTTGGGCTTTCTTAAATTTCGGAAAATGTCCTGAGGTCAAGGCGAAGCTTCAGTTTCTCCAATTTTAGGAAGAGGCACTTAATGCTACAACTTCCAAGCAGTCAACGCCAGGGCCTGCTTTTTGGAACTTTAATAATCCAGAATTAAATTAAATGCAATAATGTATGTAAAGCCCATAACATAGTCCCAGCACTTCGCTAAAGTCACTAAATGTTAGCTCTTCTTGATGGCTATCCTTGCCATGAACATGGCAAACTCTGTTCTCAGTTACTTACCCATTCATTTAGCAAACCATTACTGAGTACCTACTATGTGTCAAACACTACCGTTGGCCAACAGAGGTGTAGCTGTGGGTTAGCCAGGCCAGGTCCCTGTTCTCATCAAATGCACACGGTTTGGGATGGAAGACAGACAACAAATAGTAAAACTAAATAATTTCATTTAATAGTTGCTATGAATAAAATTAAAAAAGACAATGGGATAGGGAGTGACTGTGGGGAACAGGACAAGGAGGGAAGTGGACTCCAGATTAAGTGACTAAGAAATGCTTCTCCAAGGATAAGACCTGAATGTTAAGGTGGAACCTGCCAGCCCCGGCTGGTGTGGCTCAGTGGATTGAGTGTCGGCCTGTGAACCAAGAGGTTGCCAGTTTGATTCCCAGTCAGGGCTCATGCCTGGGTTGCAGGCCAGGTCTCTAGAGTGGGGTGCATGAGAGGCAACCACACATTGATGTTTCTCGCCCTCTCTTTCTCCCTCCCTTTCTCTCTCCCTAAAAGTAAATTTTAAAAATCTTTAAAAAAAAATATGGAGCCTGCTATAGGAAGATTCAGAGGCACAGCATCCCACGCAGAGAGGGCAATAGGAGCAAAGGCCCTGAGGTAGACGCACCTCAACACTGCACTGCATTACCCTGTGCAATGGATACCAAACTATGTTCCACTTTGCTGTCACGTTAACAGTTTCCATTTTCAAGGCATCTGAATACTCAACCTGCAATTAGAATAAACTGCCACCAGAACAGTTGTGGTACTTTGGTGAGAACAAACCGTTTATACCAATAGCGTGGAAATTTTAGTCTAACCAAGCATGAGAACTGACTTCTTGAATCAGCAGTGCTTGATATCACTATTGCTCATTTCGTTGGGAGAACCCACCTTTGACTTGGGGACCAGGCCCAATACTTAATGCTACTCAAATTCACAGATTTACGAGACAGATCCTGAGGTGGGATGGCTCCTGCTCTTCCGGTGACCTGCTGCCGGCTCTTGAACTGGCCAGTTAGACTTGCTGTGATTCAGTTTGCTCATCCAGAAAGCAGGAGGAATGGGTTAGGCTGGTGCATCTAAAACTTTAATGTGCCTCCAGCCCCCTAAGGACTTGGTTACATGCAGACTCTGACTCTGTAGGTCTGGGGCGGGGCCTGAGGTTCTACATTTCCAACCAGCTCCCAGGCGATGCAGAGGCTGCTGGTCCTTGGACCACACTCTTGAGTGGCAGAAGTTAAATGGTCTCAAAGGGACTTCCAATTCTAAATCTATGTGGGTCTATCCAGACTTACTATGACTTGAACTTCAAGTCCTTGATATAATCTCAATCACTTAAAGATCTGTGATAACCAAGATATCCTTCCTGTAATACCCAGCCGGTGCTTCCTTCCAGTTGTCTAGCCCTTGCAAATCAAGGTTGTTGACTCATACCGGCTACCTCCTACATGCACACCTATGCACTTTTAGGGCAGACACTAGTGAAACTCCTTATCACTTATCAAATCCAACACGGTGAAGTGAGGAAGCTCTGATTTCATAAGTGTGCCAACATTCAGACTGCAGTGGAATGGCTTTCCAGAATAAGCAATAATAAAGGGGCATAATATTTTAATTTACATTATTTAACTAATGAATGCAATCCTTGAATAAAATGTTTTTAAAATCACACAAAATTCAACACAGTTCTGGAAGTTCAGTGAAGGATGTTATTGCTGATTTTGCTTTAATTACCCCTGACGGGTTTCACCTTGAGGGGGTTATTAAACAGGTAAAACAAAACAAAACAAAACAAAACAAAACCCAAACCAGATTCTTACAATTCAAAAATCCCTCAACTCTTCTCAGCAACATCAGTTGTCACCTCGGCTTTTTATCTCCGAAATGGGGGGTGGAGTTGGGTAGTTGCCCACGGCTTGCCAGAAGACTCACCTCCAAGGGGCAAAGTGAGGGGAAGTATGAAGTCAATGTAACTGCACAGGAACTCCATTTCTCTAACATGACCCTTTCTCCTTTCTGTCAGTCCACTCCCTTCCTTAACCATTCAGCCCTTAGACCGTCAGATTGTGGTCAGCATCAAACTGTCTTAAGCACAAAGCCTCAGGTCTGTTGAACACAGAAACAGAGTTTGGTCAAGCGAAAGACAACACCTTGACTTCACTGGCATTTCAGCCCCAGGCCGATGAAAGCCACCAACTACACCCTCCACCAACTACACCCTCACAAAACCAGACAAAACCACGTCATGGCTGACATCAGGACCTGACATGATGATCAACAACTCCCTACCCTGGCCCCAACCAATCATTAGAATCCATGACCCCAACTTCCTTAATCATCATGATAAATAATTTTTCACATTTAATCCCTCCCCAGGTGGGCCATTGAGGAGCCAGATTTTAAAGCATTAGATTTTGCCTGTATCTCCGGGCTTGGTACCATTTCCTTAACAAATAAACCTCTGCTATGTTTGCTGCAGACTCCTGCTCACATTTTATTGAGCTTTGATGCGTGTCCGCAAATAGGCCCCTTTAGTCTGGTAACGTCAGCTCAGGAAGTTACCGGTTCTTGTAAAGACACTTCCACTATTTAAAGTAAGGAATAAAGGGAGCGTAATGGGGTATACTATAACAATGACTTACATTTGAATGTCGCTTCAAAGTTATCAAAGTGTTTTCAGGATGTGACTGTGGTTATCATCGTTTTATGACCAAAGAGACTGAAAGCTAAGAGAGCTGCAAACTGATATCTGGTGAAACAGAATCTGAACTCAGATCGTCTATCTAATAATTTTCACGTGGATAATATTCCAAGTACACAACACTAACTCCATCTTTGCAAAGTCTCTCAAAGTCACGGAGTACAGTGCATAGAGGAAGAAAAAAAATCTGTCCAGTTCTGTTGGCTTTCAGGTTGACATTCGCCACTGCCAAGCTCAGGACTGGTGATTATCTTTCTTGGCTTATTAGGACCACAAAAATCTATATTTCCCATTAGATCTGCTTCCCTATAGAAAGTCCCACTGAGGATAGACTGAGCCTAGCCAGAATGTCAGTAAATGACATAATGGAATTAAGTGGCATTTCATTCATCCTTCAATGTTTCTTCTCCTAGGTGTCAATCCAAGGGATCATAGTGTCATGGAGCATCCGTCAAAGGAGAAGTAAACAAAATATGACATTCTCCCGAATCCTTCTCAGGCTAAGCTGGCCATTTCAGGGAAGACACTGTGAACCCTGGTTAGTTGGATTCTGCATTTTCAATAGATTTTTATGAGTTTACATTTATTATGGAATATTAGCTGCCTGAAGTGGGTGGACATGCATTTCCAAACACATGATATCACCGAACACTGCTCACGGAAAGCCAGTTCTTTAGAAACACTATCCACTGTAGGAAACAAATAGCAAATAACATTGACACACCTCTTGGCCAAGAATTGAAATCAATTCAGGGAAGCAGCAAGAAAGAGAGGTATTTATATAACTGTAATTTCCACATCCTGTGGGCTTTTTATACTCTCACAGGAACCACACAAAGATTTAGAAATGATATGATACAGCCCTCGCCGCTTGGCTTAGTTGGTTGGGTGTTGTCCTGCAAAGCAAAAGGTGAATGGTTCGATTCCCAGTCAGGGCACACCAAGGCGCAAACAAGAGGCGACTGATAGATGTTTTTCTCTCTCTCACATTAATGTTTCTCTCCTTTCTCTCTCCCTCTCTTCCCCTCTCTCTAAAAATAAATAAATTTTTAAAAATAGTGTATAGAAATGATCATGATGCATAGATAGGCAACAATATCAATAGATAGCAAAGCCTGGGTTGGTATTGTTTTTATTGACTTCCCGGACACAGCAAGCACTCGTAACTTACAATTATGCCCATTGGCGGGAATCTCTGTTCATACTACTATAGAAGACACTTTAAAAATTAATTTCAACCTAAATGAACCAGACCAAATCACATGCCAATATTCAACACAATAGTGAGTTGAATGTCCTAGTTCCAGACACAACAGAAAGCCAAATGTCAATAGAAACGTCCAGGTTTTATTTACTTATTTACCTTTTCTTCTCATTTCTTGTCCTTTGTTCTTAGTAAAATAACACTGGCCCTTACAACAGGCAAACTATAAACTAAATGGAGGCACTGGCCACACCCACCTATCCATTCTCCCCTCCCATCCTCAGCATGGGGGCCTTAGCTGAGGGAAATGGTGACTGTGTAGCTTCCCAACAGTGGTGGGTTTCTCCGAGAAGCCCCAGCCTCACGCTGCCAGTGTGTCAACCCTGCCACACCTGCACGTGGGAATGATGAGAAGCAGCAGCTGGGGACAGCTTCTGATGGCACTGTGGAGAGCCAACATCTCTTCTTTTGTTCACTCAGAACCTGAAGTTGATGACCTCACCTGTTTCTGCTGAGACCCCACCTGGAGCTTATGACCACTGCTTATCCTATTTCCTTAGAGAGTAGGTGGGTAGGGACTGGGCAAGGTGGGGTGGGGGACCAGTTGTAGGGCGAAAGTATGGGAAATGTCCTGGCAAGGTAGCAAACTTGAGAAAAAGGCAGAGGCACGCCATTTGGCCCAGGTCCCCTGTTTGTTTGTTTTTTTAACCCCATAGCTTCCTTCTCCTCATTCTCTCAAAGCACACTGATTATTCATTAGGAGATGAGACAGGGATCTGGGTCCCCATAGCTGTCCAGCTTCTGAATGGCAAGTGGGGATTGACAGCCACAGCAGTCAAAGTCTTGAGGAAAGGGAATCCTAGTCTCAGGGGAACGTCTTCCCATTGAGGGGACCTGGATTCCCTTCCTTGCCTGCCCACTCTGGCCCACCCCCATTTGATCTGGCTCCACTGTAAAGATACTTTCCCAGAGAATTGTAGCAGGAGGGACCAGTGTTCATTTTCAAGAATTTTAGCTTCCCTCTCTTGGTTATAACAATGGAAAAAGGACAACCCTATACCAGATGTCCCCTCAAAGGTTTTGTCTGGGCTTTGGAGAATGGATGTAGCTTGGTGAGAAGGGCTTCTTCCCCACACACAAGCTCTCACCTGACATCCACAGAGATGTTCGGCACACTGCCACCGACTTTCAGCGCCCTCTCCAGAAGCCCCAGACAAGAGGGAAAAAGTGGCCAGAAGCATCTGTATTCAGCCTTCCAAAAATGAAGTAACTCTACAGAATTTCTGCTGCAGCTCTTCACCTTGCTCTGTGACAGGCTGCTGACTCTTAGGGACGGAACCTACCATCGAGCACAAATCAGAGATGGGGCTTCTGGCCCGGAAAGGCCTGAGGGCCCATTAGAGTTCATCCGGGAGTCTCTTGGCCCATCTGCCCTAATTTTACTTCCTCCTCTTGCTTGTCTTGGGTAACCTAGAAAGGAGCTGGGAGAGGTAAACAGTATTTCTGATTGTGGAGGTGTGATACCCAATCAGCAAGGAGGGGTGTGATTAAATCCAGGCTGACTCAGAGATGACAGGCGAAGACAGCAAGGATGGCAGATGTCTGCGAGGGTTTGGGCAACTCCTTAGGGAGGAATTTTAGGAACAGAAGAAGGAGAAGCAGTGGGGAAGGCTGGTACCAGGAAACATCCCCCACAGACACACCAAACCAGTCTTTCAGTCCACGTGGCTGTGTCTGGAGACACACAATTAGATGGGGCCAAACCCTGGGCAATAGATCCTGCGTGCAATGGGGCTCTTCCTATGTTTGGGAAAGGAGGGACTAAGTGTCATTGCCAACTGAGTTTCATTTCAGTAAACAATAATTGAGCTCCTATGAAATCCCAGCACTGTGATCAGAGATAAGTCACAAATGAGAGAAAAACAACCTCTGTTCCGAGCCCGGGAACACAGCATTAGAACATGTAGCCCCAGATCCCCGTATTAGGTTCTAACAAGCAATCGATGTTCAATCACAAAATGAGGAGAAGGAGGCAGTGGTCTGAGCCGCTGAACGGAGAGCCTGGCTCGGTGGCAATCCGGAAGTCTGCCCAAGAGGGAGCCTATCCCAACCCGCCACCAAGGGCAGCCTGGAGACCCCGGGCCCTGAGGCTGCGCTAAGTTTCCTCTATCAGTCCGTTACAAGTAGGCACTTGGGATACATCAGTGAACAAAACAGTGACCCAAAGAGGCAACAGATGTCTGCCTTGCGAGGTTTACATTCTTGGGGGTGGGGGAAGAACCTGTTCATAAATAATAGTCCTAAGACTAAGTAAATTGTATGGTATGTTAGAAGATGCGTGGATGGAAATATAGAAAAAGGTACAGTGGGAATAGGGAATCAGAGGAAGAGCAGTTTGAAAACAGGGTGATCGGGGCAGGCCCCTTAGAGAAGCTGGCATCCGAGCAAGGACTCGAGGAGAGGAAGGATCACTCAAGGAGCAGATGTTGGGGGTCCTGAGAGTAAATAGCCCTGGGTCCCTCCTCATGTGCATCAGTCAGGCCAGCGAGGGCCCCCTCCTCGGCAGAGGGAGGGCCTGGAGAGCAGGCTCAGGCCGTCTTCCCCTTGTAGGCTCTTTTCTTCCAGGGCCTGGTACTTAGTAAATGTTCAGCAATAAAATTCATTGATGAGGTACATTCTGGAACAAGCCTCTTCTGGTTAGGGTCCCTTTCCTGGGCTGGACAAGCCCGTGGTAAATAAAACTCTGAATAGTGAAAAATTGATGTCACGCCATTCTAACACGAGAGGATGCTGAACACAGCCTTAAAAATAATTTCTTACCTTCATACTCTTAGCTTATAGTACATGTGTAATTGCTCAAATGGATGATGCACTCCCCAGGAGAGTCACGTTGTAAACAGTTTTACCGTTCTGCCTGAATTGTTGTCATCTGGCCAGAAGTACAAGTCTTTCTTTCTAATAACCCAGTGAAACCATCTTTGGCTTCTCCCTGTGCCAGACCCATTTTAGACGCCCTCTCAGGAGCTCTCAGCCTCCCCCATGTCCCAGAACCCTCTGCTACAGCAGCCCCCGCTGAGACTGATTGGGTAAGAGCAATGGGCAGGTCAGCCTGGCCACCTGCGGCCCGTCCTTGGAGCTAGATGCCTGGAGTCTCTGCCTCTCTGGATCCTATGAAGCCCTGACCATGGACATAAGATCAGTATCACACCCTGGCTGGGTGTTGCAAATGGAAGTTCAGGGGACTAGAGGGAGGGGGTAAGAGAATTGTGTGCTCACTTCCTCCCACTCATGGTCTGTTCCAAGAAGAGGGAGCCCATGACCGGCAACTAGTGAGGATTCTACTTGTTCCCCTGGACACATGCCTCACAAACGTATTTTAGATGCCCCTGTTCTACATATAAGACATAGACATAAAAATCCAAGGTTAAGTCCCCCGCACAAAACTCAATGCTTCAACTTCTTCAAAACCCAAGGGACTCAGGTTCCTTTCAGTAAAAAGACCATGTGATTTCTTTCACTCCTGGAGTCTGTTTTAAAATTTAAACCTCTCACTAGCCCTCCACTCCCCTCTCCTTGTATGAAATGAACAATAAATGACACTATTAGAGGTTAGAGGCCTATCTGACAACCAGGTACACCATTAAGATGTGTGTGTGTGTGTGTGTCTGTGTGTGTGTCTGTGTGTCTGTCTTTTCCCGGCTCGTAAAAGCCTGCTAACACTTTTAGGCCCTGTTTAGAAATTTTTAAAATTCAGATAATTTTCCAGGATTTTATTCAGCTGAATTCATCAAATGCACTTTGTTTTTGCCATGGGGATCAGCAAAGGCAATTTTCTGAACAACTCTGGCGGGATTATTCCTCTAATGTGTTTCTTCCCTGCGACCTGTTTGCCCCCTTATCAGCTGAATCTTGCTTCCTTTATCCCGTGATAAAGGTTGGCAAGGGTGACTACCTGGTCTTTTTTACAACAAAATAATAGGAAATCTGCTTTCCCCAACACATTCCCTCCTCTCAGTAGAGGCTCCTGGGTTCATGTGTTTAAATTGGACATGGAGTGATTTTTTCGTGAAGTTTTGATGCCTTGAGGCTTACCAGTGCACTCCCGTGGATCTGGCCTAGACTCAATAAACATTTTTTTGTGGAGCAGAAGAGGAGGAAATCACTCTCTGCTATGAGCGTATATACTTTTGCAGGCCTCTGGGGGCTGATTATGAAGTTCTGTTACAGGAACATGGCCTCCCAGGCCTCATACTCAGCAAGCTGGTTTATGCAGTGGGTCTAGGAATGAAGGCTGTGTGGAGAGGCTTTTAAAAAGTGATTCTGTGCTCGCTTTCCGCAACGAGATCATTCCATGGAACACTCCCCCCTCGTTCGTGGTTTGGGGTTATCCCCTTTGAACAAAGAATACATTTTAAACTCCTAGACCAGCATCCAAAGCCTTTTGCAGAATACCTGCAAATCATCCTCCACTTTTAATTCTCTCCTCTGAGCCACATCAATCCCAGAGCAGACTCCCAATCTACTGTCTCCCACCTTCCATTCTCCCATCTCTGGCCCTTTCCTTACAGTGACCCTCCTACCAGAAAGCATCGCCCTCACCTTCTGAAACCACACCCACCTTTCTGGGCCCTAGTGAAATGCCACCTCCTCCAAGAAGCTTTCTCAGATACCCCTTCCCAAGTGGAATTCATTTCTTCTCCACTCCCTCCACACTCGGTGCCTCTATTACCTGGGTCTTATTGGAAATACAGGCAAAGGAGGGTGGTGCGGCAGATGTTTGGGGCAATTAGGAGAAAATGGGGCAACTCACATACACGGCTTTTGGTTTCACTCTCCTTTTCATTAGGTGGGAAGAGTGATGCTTGTGGGACTGAAAGCTGATGGAAGTCAGGCAGTAAAGGCTTGTGTGTTAGATGAAGCAAAGTGTTCCAGAATAGTCCAGCACAGTTACAGATGAGGTCTCCCTGGGACAGCAAAAGAATGGGACCGAGGTTTTAAAATCCAAAGTATACAATAAGACCTATAATTTGACCTGTGTCTATGTTGGTGGGGTCATGCCTAATAAATAGCTATAGAGAAAAACTGCCTTACATAGGAAGGGCTATCCCAAATTTCCTGTGTCTCTGAGGTCAAGACCAACAGACTGGTGTGGCAGGAGGTAACAGGGCTAGAGCCCTTATCACAGACAGCCTGATGACTCTTGGCTTTGCACCTGTCCCATTCACTTGGATTTCAGCATCTTGAGAGTAGGGATTAAGCCTGACTCATCTGGATACCTCCTACTCAATAAATAATGGTTACAGAATTGAATTAAACAGAAGCAAATTAAATGAGCCCTGGTAAAGGTTTCTATCCTAATGGTCTCTTAATAGCATCCATAAGAAAACTAGACTCATTTTTATATAACTTCATAAACTCTTAATAAGGCTGAATCAGGTTTCAGGAGGAAAATGTTTCTCTCAAATAGGCATGGAGGACTTCCAGCCAAGATGGAGGCATAGGTAGATACACTCTGCCTCCTCGCACAACCAAAAGGACAACAACAAATTTAAAAACAAAAAACAACCAGAACTGCCAGGAAATCAAACTGTATGGAAGTCCAACAGCCAAGGAGTTAAAGAAGAAACATTCATCCAGACGGGTAGGAGGGGTGGAGACAGGCAGCTGGAGCAGAGAGGACACATGGCAAGGCTGTGGCTGGAGGACCAGGAGGACCCACACTTGTGTGCAGGTAAATCGGAAGGAACAACTGGGGAGTGAGACACACTGAGCAACTCAGGGTACCCATGTGGGAAAAGAAAGCCTCAAAATCTCTGGTTGTAAAAAACCTGTGGGGGTTGTGGTGGGAGGAGAAACTCCCAGCCCCACATGAGAGTTTGTCTGAGAGACCCACAGGGTCCCAGAATGTACATAAACCAGCCCACCTGGGAAACAGCACCAGAAGGGTCCAATTTCCTTGTGGGTAGAGGGGGAATTGACTGAAAGCTGGCAGGGAGCGAAGCAAGCAGCATTGTTCCCTCTTTGACCCCATCCCCACAAACAGAGATGTATGTTGCCCCACCCTGGTGAATACCTAAGGCTCCACCCCTTACAACGTAACAGGAGTGCTGAGACAAAGAAGTATGGTGCAAATAAAAAAACAAATCAAAATTCCAGAAAAAATACAACTAAGCAATGAAGAGATAGCCAACCTATTAGATGCAGAGTTCAAAACACTGGTAATCAGGATGCTCTCAGAAATGGTTGAGTATGGTCGCAAAATAGAGGAAAAAGTGAAGGTTATGCAAAGTGAAATAAAGGAAAATACACAGGGAACCAATAGTAAAGGGAAGGAAACCAGGACTCAAATCAATGATTTGGGGCAGAAGGAAGAAATAAACATTCATCCAGAACAGAATGAAGAAACAAGAATTCAAAAAAATCAGGAGAGGCTTAGGAACCTCCAGGACAATTTTAAACACTCCAACACCTGAATCATAGGGGTGCCAGAAGGAGGAGAGGAAGAGCAAGAAATTGAAAACTTATTTGAACAAATAATGAAGGAGAACTTCCCCACTCTGGCAAAGGAAATAGACTTCCAGGAAGTCCAGGAAGCTCAGAGAGTCCCAAAGAAGTTGGACCCAAGGAAGCATATACCAAGGTACATCATAATTACATTACCCAAGATTAAAGATAAGGAGAGAATCTTAAAAGCAGCAAGAGAGAAGGAGACAGTTACCCACAAAGGAGTTCCCATAAGCCTATCAGCTGATTTCTCAAAAGAAACATTACAGGCAAGAAAGAGCTGGAAAGAAGTATTCAAAGTGATGAAAAGCAAGGACCTACATCCATGATTACTCTATCCAGCAAAGCTATCATTTAGAATGGTAGGGCAGATGAAGTGCTTCCCAGATAAGGTCAAGTTAAAGGAGTTCATCAGCACCAAGCCCTTATTAAATGAAATATTAAAGGGACTAATCTAAGAAAAAGGAGATCAAAACTATGAACAGTAAAATGACAATAAACAAAACTATCAATGACTGAATCTAAAAAACAAAAACAAAAACAAACTAAGCAAACAACTAGAACAGGAACAAAATCACAGAAATGGAGATCACATGGAGGGTTATTAGTGGGCAGGGGGAAGGGGGATGATGGGGGAAAGGTACAGGGAATAAGAAGTGTAAATAGTACAAAATAGACTGAGAGGTTAAGAATAGTATAGGAAATGGAGAAGCCAAAGAACTTATATGTAGGACCCATGGACATTAACTAAGCAGGGGGGGCGGGGGAGGCGATGACTGCTGGTGGGAGGGGGGTGCCGGGTGGAGGGGAATAAAGGGGAGAAAAAAATGGGACAACTGTAATAGCATAATCAATAAAATATACTTTTTAAATTATAAAAAAAAATAGGCATGGAAATATAAAACCACCCAGTAGAAAGGGCCTTCATCGGAATCATTATCTAAGCTCTACACAATTCAGCGTAGCTTTGGTCCAATACTGTGAGGTATTTTCTCTGTACTCTTTACTCTGAAATGTAGAATCTTTTCCAAATGTTAAAAATATTCTGATGCAGAGAATTCATGTCTATTTCATAACTGGGGGAAAATGAAAGTATGCACACAAAAAAAAGAAAATAAAAATACTCATGCCACCCCAAAATAAATGCCTTTTCGACACTTTGGTGTACGATTTTCCAACCCTCCCCCTAGCATCTCTGGACCTCACCTTGAATGCAATCCACACAGGTGTCAAACCCAACACAGGGACTAGGGCTAACGTTCTGTCTTTTCTGACTTGTCATTGCCAGAGTCTACCTTAGATATCACCCTACTTTCTCCTGCTGGGTTCTCCCCAATTCATTTTAGGATCTCATACTTTATGCTTTCCTCTCTTTCCCTATCTGTTAAAACCTGCCCTCAGAAAAAGCTCCAAGTTACACACTCTACAGTATAAATGACAGGTAAGTCTTTGTGTGTTGCCAATTCCAGCAGTGATTACATTTAATCAGACATGAAAGCCTTACATGAAAGAACTACACCCCCAGTCCTAAGCTACAGAGCCTTCATGAAACTCTTCTAACATTTTCTCTGGAGATCTATTCAGGTTTCGCACCCTCAGGACCCACCTTATTCTTTCCTTTACTATTTATATTTTCTTATAGATTAATAAATATAAATTTATATGTATTATACAGTTTTAATTTTCTTTAATATTAACAACTCTCTTTATGCTTTTCTTTTTCTTAAGAAACTCTGGTAGATTCACCGTGGTGAACACAAAATTAGGTACTTAAGAATATTTACTTAGAAGAAAGCCATGTAAGCAGGGGCTCTAAAGTTCAATCATCAGGAGCTTGATGGTAAACTCATTTCTGATTTTTCCATCGATCCTTACCAGCCCCTGAGATTGGCAAGGTAAAAACCATTAGTCCCACTTTACAGATAAGGAAATTAAGACCCAGAGAATCACACAGTCAACAAACAGAAGAATCATGCAGTGATGGGCATGGGAGGTACCCACCCTGAGGCATTAAAGGCAAGAAGAGTTCAATGATGTGTCATAAACAAGAGAAGAGTTGCAGCTGAGATCCAAACCCAGACATCCTGACCCCTGCTGTCCTTTCTAGGAACCGGGCCGTCTCACTGGACTGAGGCTGAAACGCACCCCTGCTGAACCTCTGCCGGATACCTCGCTACCCAGACCCGGTGGGGACCCCAAGAGAGAAAGGAAAATGGGTGTTATTATTGCAGATTTGATCTTTTCATAATTAGAAACATGGTGAAAAACAAAACTAAGAGTATCATCTTAATATGTAAGGGAGCCTGAGCGAAACAGGGATGTGTCATTCACGTGCTAGGAGGGCCCAGAAAACTTGGCAAATGCGTACAAAGTAAGTTACATGGTAAATAGAGAACTCACTATTTCAAGAAACTCTATAATAAAACCGCCTTGTAAAAATTAAATGCATTCTGCCCCTGACGGTGTGGCTCAGTTGGTTGAGCACCATCCCGCAAACCCAAAGGTCGCCAGTTTGGTATTTGGTCCAGGCACATGCCTGGGCTGCAGGTTTGGCCCCCTGGGGCACACGCGGGAGGCAGCTGGTGGATGTTTCTCTCTGACACCAGTGTTTCTCTGCCTCTTTCTCCCTCCCTTCCCCTCTCTCTAAAATAGAAAATAAAATATTAAAAAACTGAAAAGAATTCCTGTCAGTCAGAGAGTGACATGCTAATTTTTCATTTGACAGTTTGAACGTTCACACCCAGGGTTTTCTGATGGTGAAGCACAACTGCGTACGCTAGGGACCAGGCCGGGTTGGAAGGTCTGTGAGGTGGGCAGACACAGAGCCTGAGACACCGCCTGGCTTCATTCGACAGTAAGAACAGGCTGTGAAAACATGTCAGTCTTGCTAATGTTGTTTTCATCTCAACCAGTGAACAACATCAACAGGGTTTCCTGTCCTAGTTTTCAGACAAGTATTATGCCTCCTCTTTTGAAACACTGCTAGACCCATTGCAGCCATGGCCCGACTGTCCCCCCTCCTGGATCTGCACCTGCCGGTGCATTACTTTGCACTTCTCCCATTAAGAGGTGGGATCTATTTCCCTGTCTCTTGAGTGTGGGCTGGTCTCATGACTTGCTTAGGCCAATAGGATGCAGTGGAAATGACCAAGGGTCAGTTTCGAGCCTAGGCCTCAGGGCGCCTTTCACGATTCCATCCACAATCTTGGCCCTCGGGGACCGCAGTGTAAACAACCCCGGGCTAGCCTGCTGGAGAACGGGAGCCACGAGATCCAGTGCCCCTTCCCCACCCGCCACTGCCCAGGCTGACAACCATCCGACCGCCAGGCACGCCAACAAGGCCAGCTGACTGCAGACCACGCACAAGCCCAGTTTGTATCTTTGGAGACTGGTCTAGACCAAAGGAGCCACCTCGGCGACCCACAGACTCGTGAGCTAAATAAATAATTATTGCTTTAAGGCATTAAGCTAGAGTGGTTTGTTTTTGCAACTAACTGATATGGGAAACTGTAACACATTCCTAAAAGGAATCAGCTACTTTGAGAACATTTTCTGCTTAAATACGACTAAAATTTTAGCATTGATGGTTACTGTACTGTCCTTCATCGGCTTTAATGTCTTGGAGAGACCACTGAACTGTGTAGTCTGAGTTTAAATAACTCCACACTGTGAAGATATTCACATGGAATCACTGACACATATGTTTGGCAAGAACATTGTTCTGGCAGTCATTAAAAAGCAGAAAAAGTAGAGTTTTCAGAACAAAGAACTTTTTTTTGGTGAATAGATATGACCTCATTCTTACTCTAAAGATTCAGTGATTTTTCTTCTGACATCTCATCGAACAATTAAGACTTTTTTACAGAGGCTATAATTATTCAGGAGAGTAGGAGTTAGGCAGGCTAGCCACCTATTTTTGTTAATAAAGTTTTATTGGAAAACAGTCATATTCATTTATATATTATCTGTGGTGTTTTGTACAATTGCAGAGATTAGTAGTTGTAACAGAGACCCTATAGCTCACAAAACCTAAAATATTTACTATAGGACCGTAAGAAGTTTTCCAACCTGGGCAGAAAGGCCCAAATATTTTTTGGAGTAAGTCCATTAAAATGGTCATTATTAAGATACTCCAAAATTACAAACTCTGGACAAAACCTAACCCGCAGGGTAGAGAGTAAGAAAAGGAGAGAAGGGGTGTGAGGTATTGTCACAAAAAATAAAAATGTAGGAACGCAGCTCTTGTTGGGTCTGTTGGATGGATTTCCCCAACTAAGCCACAGTAAAGTTATAGAAATAGGTGAGCCAGCAGAAATAAAGATTTACAAAGTCAAGCTCTGGTGAGCTTTGCACGTCTGTTACTTTTGTAGCTCATTCATTAATGATGTCCCTTAGGAATCACCTGATTCCCTTGCCAGACCCCAGGAATGTTAGAGCTCACAGCCAGGGACGACACAACTGGACCTGACAACGGCTTCCTGAGCTTTGGTTTCCTTATTTATAAAATGACCACCAGGTGGTCCCCAAGGTTCCTCCCAGGTTGCACACCGTGATTCTGAGCTGGTGCTTGTGATTGTGGGGCTGTTCACATGGCAGTAGCTGCGGCAACCAGTGGGGTAGCTCCATCGAGCAAATCCACTCACTGCACAGGTTTTCTTAAATCCTACAGACCTGCCGACCCCCAGCTCAGGTGTTTGGAGGGGGGCCTGAGTCTCAAGCTTTGGCAACCTCACACTGATGAAGGAATGAGGTCCCTACTAGTGCCTTGCTCAGTGAGGCCACAGGTGGGCAGATGGCAAAATGGTGATGCCCAGAGACAAGAAGTCTATCTTCTGTCTGGCAGGAAGTGATTCCATGCTCCATGTGTTAGCAGTACAACTCTGGGCGGTATGAAGGCAAGAGCTTTTAATTATCTTCTTCTTACTAATGCCCATTTTCTTCAGTGGTACACATTGCGTAAAAAGAAAAATAAATAATGAAAAGTGTTTTTCAAAGGACCTCAGTCCCATCACTAGGGCAACGGGGATGACTGGGGTAGACTGATGATCCGACCCTTGCTGGCTGAGCATTTCCTGCTGTGAACAATGACGTTTCTCATCCCTGTCAAATCCAGCCTTCGTGCTTGTTGTAAAATACACTTCCCGCGCACAGAAAGGGCGGTTGGTCTCGGGTCTGTCTCCTTCGCCCAGGCTGGGTCTGGTCTCTCCCTGGGCTTGGCTGCAGCTGGGCTCTGCTACGGCAGGCGCCCCAAAGCCTGCCTGGTCGTTAGAAACAGCCAAGGAAGTGTAACGTGAAATGTTATTTTCAGGAGCCCAGACTGGTTTAGTAGCTCAGGAGCCGGGCTCGAATATCTGCCTTTTAACGTCCCCCAGGCGGTTTCAGTGATCAGCTCAGCTGGGGGCCCAGACCCCCGTGGAGTCACAGCAGGGTCTGGCCTTGCTGGGAAGGGCCTTACGGAGGCAAACCGCAGAAACACGGCCAAGGGGTTAGTGCGCTGCCTCTCGACGATCATTTTTTTCCCTTTCAAAGCCTTGTTTTCTTTTTATTCTCTTTGTTGGTTAAGAGCCTGAACTCTGAAAACTTTCTGCCTGCCTCCGTTACTTGCTTCTGCCACTTTCTAGCTGCGTGACTTCGGGCAGGTTTCTTAACCTGTCTGTGTCTTTATCGGTAAAATTAAGATAATGGTTGTATCTACTTCAGAGAGTTGCTGGGAGGATTCAACAAATTAACATATAAAGTGCCTGGCATATGGTTAAACTCATTAATAGTGGCTATTTTTATCCACGTTTCTTTTTCTTTCTTTCTTTCTTTTTTGTTTTTTTTTTTAGTCTAACATGCCATCCTAGGCACTATTACCTTGGACTCCTTTCTAGAAGAAGCACAGTTTCATTTGGCAACTGGAGGAGGTGCCAGGTCAGACCAGGGGTTGACATGGGCTTGTCAGTTTTTATGCAGATACAACTGTGAGCGCGGCATTAGGTTAGGAAGGGTATACTGTATAAGTGAGGACTTCCGGGAGATGCTGGGGACCAGGGACAAAGCAGCTGTTTGTTGAAGCAAACATAAGTGGGGGCTACTCACCCCAGGGCACACTCTTCTTTCCTATGAACACGACTAGCCATTTGGAAAATGTCCAGTATTTTAAGATGTAATGATCAAAACAATAGACCCCAAGCGCTCGGACAAGGTAAGAGATTTCATCACTTGCCCAGTTTCATGTTACAATGGTGGGGTTCTCAGTGTAGTGAATTCCTTACTCTTGTTCTTGCTGTGAATTAGTAAACAACCACAGCCAGGTTGGTCACAGGGAGAGGGAGGGAAAAAACCCCCCTCCAACCTGTCAACTCTGTACCTGGAGCAATTTGGGGTGGCAGAGTTCCAGAAACTGCAAAAAGCTGCCATTAGCAGTGTAAATGGAGTCTTTTACACACACAGGGGCTGTGCTACTTGATGGTTGCCTTTTCTTTTTTTTTTAAAGCAATAGATATATTAGCGTCTCATAGTGAATCAGTTCTTTATTTTTAGGTACCAGGCATAATCCTTTATATTCCCAGGATGGCATTAGAGGCTTTGTCTAATGGTTTAATGAGCACACCCCATAAAAATAGCACAATTATCCAAATTTACCATCCAGAAATTTCTAGTGTCAGCTTACGCCTGGTGGTGTTGTTTCGCATTTGCTCACATCTGATTGAGTTGACATGGCCTGTGGCAGCCGAGTGGACGACTGCACGTAGGAAGTCGCTTTCCATTGGCAGGTCAAAGGTGTGCAGATCCTGGGAATCAGATGGGGGAACTGAGGCAGGAACGGCAGCCTGTGGATTCTGCCCAAGTACATGGGGATCTGGAGGAAGAGGTTAGGGGCGTCATACCAGGGACAGAGCTGAAAGGGCATCAGGGGAGGCCAGTCAAAGGAGAGATGCTGCCTGAGGCAGGGAAGCTGTACAGTCATCGTTGTACCCTTGGGGGACTGGTCTCAGGACCCCCTCAGATACCAAAATCCTTGGACACTCAAGTCCTTTATGTAAAATACATCGTTTTTGTATATAACCTTTATTTGCATGTAGGCTACAGCAGGGCCTGCATACATACCATTCACGTGGATTCAGTGCAGCGCTCAGCGAGTGGTAAATTCACGTTTTGTTTTCTGGAACTCACTGAGATTAAAAAACATATTTTTTGACCTGCAGTTGGTTGAATCTGTGGATGTAAAACCCACAGATAGGCAGGGTCAAATGTATTTGAAGGGCGCAGTGAGAGGGCGGGGTAGTCTCAGGAGAACCTAAGAAAACATCTACAAGAGAAGGGCCCAGAGACGATGCCGGTCAAGTACGGTCAAGTATTTACCAATTGTCTGTAGTGCTCAGGAAATGGATATGAGCAACTTAACCCATCTTAACCCCCAACGTGTCTCCTGCTTCAACTGTGAAGGTCCAGAAAATGTGATCTAGAGGTCCAGCTAGCCTAAGGAGGAGGAGAAATGTAAGATACAGAAGAAAAAAGCCACTAACTTTTGCTCTGCCTGGACCACTGGGGAAATAGAAGGAATTTGTGTTCAAATTGTGACTTAAAGTGACACGGAGATTCTTGTTGTCTGAGAAAAGTTATCAGAAAAGTTGTGGGAAAATCCCCATTGAACAAATTTAAAGGGGCAGTAGGAAAGAGGTATAGACCTATTTTTATGGTTTCATCTCACGTGTCCTCCTGGTTCAACTCATCAATTCTATAGAGGGGGTTGCAGAGGGGCAGAGGAGAGGTTGCAGACAAGACAAGTGGAGCTCAGATCAGAAGGAAGTTTCACCTTATCTGGTTAAAGGAATTCACTCCAAAGACTCCTACTAAAACACAAGAGTTTCCTGGGGAAAGTAGCTCATGATTCCCTTGTCTGCATAAATATGAATTGATTGGTTAGAATAGCAGGTTCTCGTACACAACCAGTGGAAGAGAAGCCCGGTGCTTCCAATGCTTGAGAGATGGCCTGAGCATTGCCCCAAGGGCACGGGCAGGGAGGGGGGGAGGCAGGACGCCCCTGGGACAGTTCTGGGAGGAGGAGCCCATGACATACAACTAAGAAGAATGTGAGGACCTGAGGATTTGGGCAGTAGGGACTTTCTCACGGCTGTTAGAAACATAAACAGACACAGAACCCGTAGCCTCTCCCTAACAAGTTTTCGCTGGGCAAAAGCTCACCATGAGTCATGACTGCAGCAAACAGCTCCAGGAACTCAGAAAGAAGGCCCACATGCCCTTTGTGTAGGTCACGTCTCTCAGAGGGCATGCTCTGTAATCCCTCCACATGAGAATGCCGCAGGAAGCTTTGAAGAGATCTCCGATACCTGCCTCCTTCCATACACCTCAACTCAGTGATTCTGAACCTCGGCTGCCCTTTGGCTCCCTGCGTTCCAGCATTAAAACGCACTGATGCCTGGGTTCTTGCTTCCATCCCTGACCCAATTCCATCCAGATCCTTAATAATTGGTCTGGGGTATAGCCTGGGCTATTTAAAATTTCCCCAGGTAGCTTGATGTGTTACCTGGTGAGAATCTCCACCTAAAAATCTTGGGAACCAGAAAGTCTGATCCAGGAAGTCTGGGGTGAGGAGTCACGAATCTATGTTGCAACAACCTTCCCAAGACAGATGGTACCTGAATTGCAGTTGAAGAGACAATGTGCTCGGCTGTCTTTCCATGGCACAAAAACAATATGAATTTAAATGTGTCAGTTTGGAAAAAGGAGATCGGTCTGATTATCTAGCATTGTATAGACATAACACCTGTTTGATTGATTGACTTTTACCCTTTTCAAGTAATTATCTTGATATCCTATTGAAAGGGCTGCCACACACTATTGACTCAGGCATTTTGATTGCATTGATTGGTTCATCCCATCAGCGCTGCTACTTTTAGATGGAGGGAATGAGAGGAACTGGGTCTGATGACCTATCTTCCTTACCTTCCCTTTGTCCCTTATCTCTCACTACACCCACCATCACGTGCTCATATGTTAAAGGCTTAATTCATGTTCTGTTATCAAGCCTGTGGCTCTGATGTCATTCAGTGACAGGCAGCCCTGAACTATGCACGGGCCATGCCTACACAGCCTTGCCCACCTACCCAAACTCTGCCTGTGTGCCTTGGTGACTTGAGACTTCATCTGGCCCGGAAGCAAATGACACAGTTTTGGCCAGGATTCCAGAAGGTCCTTGTATTCTAGTTACAACTAATGTAGCTCAAAGAATAATCTTCAGTGTAGCTAATCTCCGTACAACACATCCATAATCAGTAGCGTTAAAAGACAGCTTGGAAATATAATAATATAGATATGGATATAATCAATCCATATGTTCTATAGCGATCTATTTATCATCTATCATTTACCTCTGTCTAGGTTCCCCCATAGCAAAATGGATAAAGAACACAAAAGACAAAATATAAGTGACTGAAAACCTCAGTCTTCATAGGACTCAAAGAAGTACATGTTAAAATATTGAGGATAGCCAGTGAACACAGACGGTAGCCAATGTCACTTAGAAAAAGGGGACTCAGGCTCTCTCTCAAGCATTACCAATGGTGATGTAAATTAATATGACCTTTCGGGAGGGGAATCGAGCAATAGGTAAAAAGTTTTAAGCAGACATACCCTTAAAGTAGCAATTTTACTTCTAGGAATTTATTCTTAAGAAATAATTGGACAACCCCACAAGGACATATGTACAAGAATTTCAGGAAAAACAACCTAAACCTCCACAGGAGAAAATTGATTAAATAAATCATGCTACATGCATACCATGGATAATCTTCAGCTACCAAAAATGATAGAAAGCAATATTTATCAACATGGAAAGGACTCCACTAAGTATGAAAGCTAGAATACAAAAGCATGCAGTGTATGATACAAAATTGTATCATACACTGCGTAATGTATAAAGAATTTGGAAATATATATATACCAAAAATAAATCATTTTTTTGTTATCTCTGGATCATAGAATTTTGTTTGATTTTTAATTTTTTGTATTTTTTCTGTATTCTCTGAATTTTTAATAGTAAACATTTGTGAGTTTTAAAATCAGAAAATCAGTAGTGCTGACATGCTCTGAAAAGTGAGATGAAATCCTTGGCCCGTAGACCTCGGTGGGAGGAGGTCTTTCTCCTCCGCCCCCGCCCAAAACCAATCCATCACCCATCTCCAGATCGGAGGGCGCTTCAGCTATCAGGCTGATGCTCATTGATTCTATTTTTAAAAGCTCCAGAGAAAGAGGCTTCAAAATTTCCCTTGACAATCCATTCCAGGGTTTATCAAATCCATCTGAAAAAGAAATTTCCCTTTATATCTAATCTGAAACACCTGGTCTGTGATTTAAGCCATTGCTTTTCTCCTTCAGCTTGCAATGAAAATAGGAAGTGGTGACTGCCATTTGTCCTGATCAAAAACAATTATTTCCCAGAATATCTAAAATCACATACATTCTGCAAGTGGAACACATGTGCACACACACACGGCCAGGACACACATATGCCAGCAATTTTCAACCTTTATCATCTCATGGCACACATAAACTAATTACTAAAATTCTGTGGCACACACAGAGATATATTTTTTGCTAATCCGACAAAAAATAGATAGAATTTTGATTCATCCACATGGCTATTGTTGTGTTGGCTGTCGTCATTTTTACTTTGTCAGTCTAAGGGAAAAGAGGTCAGTGCCCCTGACCAAATCATCAGATGTTGGAAGTTTTGAAAATTCCTGCGGCCCCCTGGTTGAAAATCACTGACATAAGCGACATGGAATTCTGGGCCTTCGGCTCAACTGAAGAAGCAGCTGGAAAGCCCCATCCCAGGGCTGCTCTGGAGCCCAGAATTCCAGCCCCAGGTTGTTTGTCTCATGTTTTCATCAGTGTTACTGTCAGGAGTGTAACCTGCAGCAGGAATGGGAACTGAGGAGGTGGCAGGAAGCTATCTCGGACTGCTGTAGTTGATAAGGGGTATATCACCCCCAAACCTGGAGAAGAGAAAAGACCACAGTAGCTTGCTGCTGCAGACAGCCTGCGTGGATGACACACCGTAACAAGAGCCTTTCATCTCTCCGTTCTTTAATTCCTCCTCCAACCCTCTCTCCCTCTTCCTCTCCCTGCCCGATGCATTGTCTTCAACACCATCACGGCTAAACATTTACTGCCCGATGACTATGCATCAGACACTGTTACAAGAATGCTTCATGCACTCATTTAACTCTTACACTCACCCTAGCAAGTTTAAAATAGTTTCTAAACTATTTAAAATAGTTTCATCCAAGAGCTACCTTCTCTACTCCCTGGGCCTCACGATGAAGCCCTTTGGGGCCGTGTGGGTTTTTCCGTGACTCAATGAGGGTGGACGGCTGTGCCCAGGATGAGAGTGGCCCAATGAGGGTAGACGGATGCGCCCAGGAGCTTCCCACGGCTCAGCGGCCCAGAGAGCTAAGCAGGGTATTGTGGTGCAGAGACCTCAGGTTTTGGAGCCTGGAGCAACTGCTGTCATATCTTCACCCACAATCCTTAAACATTCATGTGCCCCAGATGCTTCCATTTGCCAGCATCTGCATCTCTGCCCCTACGGGCTTTTGGTCTCCAGACCACAGCAGGCCACTCTGTCCTGGGGAGCAGCCCTCTGCCCGTGACTCTCAGGTGTTGTTATATAAAACTCTAGCTGCTTCCACCCTTAGGTGAGGTAATTCTGGGGCATGAGGTTTATACTTTCTCTCCTTGGGATTAAACCTCAATTGCCATTGAAGTAGGTGATGTACTGTAACAATGCCTCCTTTGTTGACTGCCTTCTCACTCCTGAATTATTGTCCACTGGACAATACACTCCTTGCACTTGAATTCCTGTCTCAGGGTCTCCTTCTGGGAAAACCTAAGGCAGAGTTAACAACAGGCCTGGTTTGGATCCCAGCTCCCATGTTCTCTGCGAACATAGGCAAGCTTTTTCTCTTTGTAAAGGGGGTGAGGTGGTGCAGGCGGTAGACATTTCTGTGCATGAAGTTCTGGCATACGGGCCCGCAAGAAATGGCCGTTCTTACTGTTACTAGTGTTGCTGCTACATGGTCACTGTTCTGTTCCTAAACAACGATAAAATATCTTTATCCTCCTCGCTAACACCCCTGGAAATTTTAACCCCAAAGCCTTGCAGCTGATGGCTCCCCAGCCTGGGACCAGGAAAGCTAACAGGAGATTTGAGGTCTACATAGTGTAGACCTCATACCTGATGATGTAGTTCTTCAGAGTTCAGCAGTTTCTATTTCAAAAAAATAATTTCAAGTAAGCTTCCAAAAATGAGTTTTCTCAACCCGTCTCCCCACTTGCTAATTTAGAAGTGCCGATTCCTTCTCTGGGCAGAGTGCTTCAATGTTGGAATATTTCCATCTGACCTTTATAATTGCATTCGATTCTCTTGTCTGATCTTTGGGTCACAATACAATAGGTTGTGCTCCATAATGAACCTCAGTGGATTAACAAAACAAATACATGCTTCTTGCGTGTTCTCTCACAACTCACCTGGGGGATCCACCCCATGTCATCTCCTCTGCAGCACCCACACTGCCCGAGTGGCCATCATCTGGGACACGGATGTTGACTGTGGCAGAGGCGAAAGAGCCCTCAGGAGTGTTCTGCTCTAGCAATTCATGTTGTGCTCACAGGAAACGTTCATTGCTCTCATAGGTCACTGGTATAGTCATGTGGTGAGGATGTGATCCTACCATGCTCCTGGAAGGCCGGCAGCCAGAGTCATTGTTATGCACAGTAACGACTACCACCATGTTATTCTACCCATTATATTATGGGTACCATAAAAAATGGCGAGTTTAAGTGCTTTCTTAATGTCACCCATGGCGTTGAGGGCCCAGGATTCTGGTGTTCTTTCTCACTGAGATGCCTGAATAAGATTACATTGGGAGGTGGCGAAGAACTCCTTTATTTTTTTTCTTGTCTGGGAAGCTCTTTATCTGCCCCCTGACTAAATGAAAGCTTTGCCAGATGGAGCAGTCTTGGCTGTAGGTCTCTGCTTTTCATGACTTTGAATATTTCTTGCCAATCCTTTCTAGCCTGAAAAGCTTCTTTTGAGAAATCACTGACAGTCTTAAGGGAACTCCCCTGTAGGCAACTAACTGCTTTTCTCTTGCTGCTTTTGAGATTCTCTCTAAATTTATCTTTAACCTTTGGCATTTTAATTAATATGTGTCTTGCAGTGGGTCTCTTTGCATCCATCTTGTTTGGGACTCTGCTCCTTGGACTTGCATGTCTATTTCCTTCACCAAATTAGGGAAGTTTTCTTTCATTATTTTTTCAAGTAATTTCCAATTTCTTGCTCTTTCTCTTCTCATTCTGGCACCCCTATGATGTGAATATTGAACCTCTTGAAGTTGTCCCAGAGTCTACTTACACTATCCTCATTTTTTTGGATTCTTTTTTCTTCTTCTTGTCCTGATTGGTTGTTTTTTGCTTTCTTATGTTCCAGATCATTGATCTGATTCTCAGCTTCATTCACTCTACTGTTATTTCCCTGTAAATTGTTCTTTATTTCAATTAGTGCATCCTTTGCTTCTGACTGGATCTTTTTTATGCTGTTGAGGTCCTCACTAAGTTCCTCGAGCATCCTTATAACCAATGTTTTAAACACTGCATCTGATAGATTGCTTTCTTCCATTTTGTTTAGCTCTTTTTCTGGAGTTTTATGATCTGCTCTTTCATTTGGGCATGTTTCTTTGTCTCCTCATTTTGGCAACCTCCTTGTGTTTGTTTTTATGTATTAGGTAGAACTGCTATGTCACCCTGTCTTGGTAGCATGGCCTAATGTATTAAGTATCCCATAGGATCCAGTGTCACAGGCTCCCCTATCATCCAAGTTGGGTACTTGAAGTGCGCTCTTCATGTGGACTGAGTACACCTTCCTCTCGTAGTTGAGACTTGGTTGCTGTTGGCAGATCAGTGGGAGAGATTTAACCAGACCAGTCAACTGCAAGGACTGGCTGTCACCGCTGACCACCAACGTCTGCTCTCCATGGAGGATCAGCTGTGTGGGGGCAGAGTGGTGGTGCTCCGACATGGTCTATAGCTGTCCACTGGGTGCACAGGCTCTGGGGTTTCCTAGGTGGTGCAAGCCAAGGTCAGCCTCCACCTGTGTTTTTCCCAGGGCTGAGGACCCCATCCCTCTCCTATCCAGGTAATAAGGGGATTTTTTAAAGTAGTAGGTCATATAAAAAAGTGCCCCCACTCTGGCCTACCATCTTATCCCCCAAACCAGGAAGAACTCTCCAACCATTGGGGTTTTAGAGCACTCAGTCCAGGTCACCCATATGTGGAGTTCCCCTCTGGAATCCTGAAGCGTCTACCCAGTTTTGTCCTGGCACCCCTCGTATCTGCTTGCAGGAACTGACTGTGTGTCTTTACCCAGTGCCACACTCAACAGTGTCACAATGGCAGCTTGAGATTGGCCATGGTGGAAATATTTACATTACTAGAAACTGGAAGATCTATAAATCAGGGCTTTTTCTCTCAGGGAGCTGGTTGTTAAACATATATCCAAAAACCTCTGTGTCTACTCTCAATTCTTCCCATGTCTGGCTTCTCCTTTGCATGCCTGGTTGACACATGTGGATCCTTGAGGACTAGAGAGCTTCTTTGAGGAGAGGGCTTTGCCTCTTCCCTTTTTAAAATTCTTCTCTTCCCTGGCACATACTCATTGATACATCTGATAAAGAGTTAATACCCAAATTTATAAAATACTTTTAAAACTCAACACCAAAAAAACAAACAACCCAGTTAAAAAATGGGTAAAGGACCTGAAGAGACACTTCTCCAAACAGGACATACACATGGCCAATAGACATAGGAAAAGCTGCTCAATGTCACTAATCATCAGAGAAATGCAAATTAAAACCATGATCAACTCACGCCTGTCAGAATGGCCATCATCAATAAATCAGCAAACAACAAGTGCTGACAAGGATGCAGAAAAAGGGGAACACTTTTGTACTGTTGGTGGGAATGCAGACTGGTGCAACCACTGTGGAAAGCAGTATGGAGATACCTCAAAAAATTTAAAAAAGGATCTGCCTTTTGACCCAGAGATCCCACTTCTGGGAATATATCCAAAGGAACCCCAAACACTAATTTAAAAGAACATAAGCACCCCTGTGTTCATTGCAGCATTATTTACAATAGCCAAGGTATGGAAGCTGCCCTAGTGTCCATCAATAGATGAGTGGATAAAACAGCTATGGTATATTTACACAATGGAATTCGACTTGGCCATACAAAGAAGAAAATTTTACACTTTGCAACAGTATGGATGGATCTGGAGAACATTACGCTAAGTGAAATAAGCCAGTCAGAGAAAGAAAAATACCATATGATTTCAATCATACATGGAATCTAATGAACAAACTGAATAACAAGCTAAACAGAGACAGACTCATAGATGGAGAGCAGATGACAGCTGGGGGGCAGTGAGGGTGGGGGTGGAGGGATTGAGCAAAAAGGAAAAAGGGCTCATGGACATGGACAACAGGGTGGTAATCGCTGGGGGGACAGGGAGTCTAAGGGACTAAATGGTAATGGAAAAAGTACAATAAAGGTAAAATTAAAAAAGAAGTGGGGGCACAGAGAGAGTAGATAACTCATCTTGGGTCACACAGCAAGTAAGAAGCACAACCAGGGTTTGAACCCAGGTGCTCCAGCTCTAGCGTCTGTCACAGACGCTAGACCACAGCTAATAACCACAATCTATGGCCTCTCTCTCAGAGCACATGATAGAAAAATAGGAAGGTTTTGGTTAATTAAAAAATGATGTTAAACACCATTTTTCTGAACATCCAATATGAATTATGTCTGGGAACCACCTGGTTAAAGTGGATTTTTTCAGCCGTTTAATACTCATTTATTGAACACTGGCTGTAGGCCAGGCTCTGTGCTAAGTGACAAGGATGACAGTAATATGCACCACTTACTGTGCTGTCCTTACACAGGCACTGGTGGGGGCTGAAGGAAGTACAAAGATGATGATGATGATGGCTGGTAATAGTGACAGCAGTTAGAGTTACCATTATTTGAATGCTTAACATGTGCTATGCACGGTGCTGAGTGTCATTACATGTTTGCTATACCTTGTGAGACAAATAGTTTTCATTTTGTGCCCATTTCGCAGCTGGGGAAGCTGAGGCCCAGGGAGGTGTCAGAAGCCACACGGTACATGAAAGAGCTCACAAACTGGGGGGCTCTGACTACTCTCTGTCTACATGGCAATAGAGTTAGACTCTTCGGAGTTCCTCTCCATCAACTTCATGGCACAGCTAGGCAGTTCCATTTGCATTCAAATTCAATTCCAGGAGCCTACTTTTCTGCCTCCAGGAGAGTTTTGGTGTTGTCAACACTCTTTTTGAATATAGATATAGCAGGAGGAAGCCCAGTAAGCCAAAAGCAAACAGATTTTCCCAAGCATTTTTGTAAGAAATGTGAATCATTAGCATTCTGAAGAAGCCTACAAGAAGCACAGATATGCTTGATAATCACAGAGTTCAACACTAAGGTCGACAAGACCAGAAACTCACTACATGCTCAGCAGGGAACTGAAAACCAAAGCGGAGACGGCTTCTTCCACTACGCCCCCGACTTTGTAATTAGAACATCCTGTAGGAGTATGTCAGTATGAATAAAACTCTGAACTTGGAATTATCAAAGGGAGCTTTGAAATTAAATGTCATTATCAAACAGTAGGATAAACATTTAAACAAATATGCGAGAACTTGAAGGCCTATTTGAATGTTTTTTATCTTTAAAGGTGTTAACTGTGGAAAGTTATTCTCTTGTTTAACTAATAACATTATTCCTTAAAATACGAACAGCCCTGTGTTTAGAGTCGTTTTCTGGTTTAATCTCGGAAACACACAGAAAAGGTAGCTCTGTGTGTATGCGCAAGTGTGTGTGTAACTATGCAGTCTGTGCTTCTGGGTCAATTCAATCGTCAATTCAATCACTCGCCTTACTGAGTGTGTTTGGTTCTAAATGACTTTATGCCCTTTCTAAAAATAAACTCCACCTTCCACAGACATAGTAGCCACTAAGGAGAGCCAGAATAATATGCCACGGGTTCTGCAGGGTAATTTTGAAAGAATAGTCCCCCAAATGACTAACTTCATTGGGATACTCAGGTAAATACTTTGAGGATAAATGTACTCATATGTAGTATTTTAAAGAAAATTTTTATCCCACTACTTTCAAAAAGATTTAAAGCAGGCACTGATCATTGAAATGGCCATGTTAGTTTATCCGAGCATTTCATATGGCCAAATTTTAGGGAAATGTTAATTGTTGTTTGAATGAGAAGGAAAAAGATGAAGTTTTATGTCAAAGAATGGGAAAAGGAGATATTGGGAGGAAAAAGATCACACATATATTTCAACTAAATATAAACTTAAATAATAAAAAGACATGACAAACAAATGGTTAAGAGGAAATTATTTTAAATCCTTACAAGTAAAGGAGCATAGTGTGAAAAGGCTACTATGACAATGACAAGTACTGACAAGGATGTGGAGAAACTGCAACATGCTGGTGAGAAAGCAAAATGCATGGCCACTTTGGAAAATAATTAGCTATTTCTCAAAAAGTTAAACATAAATTTACCATACGACCCAGCCATTCCATTCCTAGATATATACTTAACAGAAGTAAGATTGTATGTCCACACAAAGACTTGCATGTGAATGTTCATTTCAGCCTTCTTTGTGATAGTCAAAGGCAGAAACAACACAAATGTCCATCAGTGGATGAATGAATAAACAAAATGTGGTGTATCCACCAATGGATTATTATTCAGCCATACAAAAGAATGAAAGACTGATGTATGCTGCCATGTGGCCAAACCTTGAAAACATTACACTAAGTAAAAGAAGCCAGTCAAAAAAGGCCATAGGTTGTATAATTCCATTCACACAAAATGTCTAGAACAGGGCTCTCCATAGAGGCAGAGAGTAGATTAGTGTTTGCCTAGGATGAGGAGGAAGAATGAGGAGTGACTGCCAATGAGCATGAAGTTTATTTGGGGGATGATAAAAATGTTCCAAACTTAGATTCTGGTGAGGTTTGCACAACTCTGTAAACTTACTAAAATTCACAGAATTGTATACTTAAAACAAAGGAATATATGGTATGTAAATTATACCTCAACAACGCTGTTAAAAATAAACAGTATAACTAATGACTTTGCCTTCTATTCATTTGTGGTTCCCAAGCATAAATTAAATGTAAAAAAAAAGGCAAAGGGATGATGGGCATGATTACATAAAAACATAGAGATTTTATACATCAAAACACAAAATAAAATGCAAATACACTGACAGTATCTATCATACATAAGACAAAAAATAATTTAATTAGTAACTAAAGATTTCATATGAGTCCCAGAGGAAAAAGTAGTGGGATCCCAATAGATAAATGGATAAAGGGCATGAACCGGCTAGTTCACCTCCATTCAGAAAGCTGTTACTTTTTACCAATTAAAACAGCAATTAGAAAAGAATGTAATATTCCATGCTGGCTTAGGTATGGTGAGACAAATCCTCTTGTATCCTGTTAGAGTAAATATAAACAAGGATAGCCTCCTAGGAAAATAATTTGGCTGTTTGTCTCAGAAGCCTGAAAAATATCTACAACTTTAACTAAATAATTCTACTATAATTATAGGATACTAGTTGAAGACAATGACTTAAGATATAGAAAAACCCCTAGGTACAAAGATGTTGAATTGAGTATTACTTGTAATAATAAGTCACCAGAAATAAACTAACTGATAATAGGATAATATTTAAATAAACTATTCTATATTTACACAGTGGAATACTATGTTACCGTTAAAATATTTATGAAGAATTGATAACAATAAGGGGAAAACTTGAGTCAACGTGTTCAGTGGGGGTTGGGGGGGGAACTCCATCACAAATTAAGTGAAAAAAAAATCACATCAAGATATAGTATCATCTCTATTAGTAAAAAATGTGTGAGAGAAATAAACTGGAAGGAAATATATAAAAGTATTAACTGTCACAACCTCTGGGTAGGTGGGATATTCACATACTCATTATAATAATATTTTTATCATTTTTAGAAAACATAGTTTAATGCTATTTACTAAAAGGAAAGCTTCAAAGCAAAAGACCAAAGGCAGGTATCCCAAAAAATAGCTCATTGCCTGTTTCAAAGCTTATTGCAAGCTTATCTATCAAAAACTGGTACTGGATTAACTGACCAGGGATTGGTGTTATACATTAAAATTTAATTCACTGGACAGAATGCTGTACTGTCATTCACATGCTTTTAAACCAACAAACTGCTAGGTTGGCAGCAGTAAGTTGCTTTGCGAGGAAAATGATAGCAAGTCATCACACCAACTGGGGCTGTCCACTCTTATTCATGGCCTCTCTGTTGCATTTGATCGTGGCCCAATAGTGCAATCCCCGTCTACCATGTATCAAAAGGAACCATGCAATTAAGCCAATTCAGACCCAAAGTCAATCATTTCAATGAGACAAAGTTTAAAAAGAAAAATGTCACTTGGTATCATATGCAACAAATTGATGGACTGTACATCTCAGTTTTCCACTGATTAGCATAGTGTTCTGAGCACTCCAATTTGCAGGCGTGTTGCTTAAAGGATAGCTTGTTTCCAGCTACACTACCTCACTAGCATCAATAACAGTTTTTTTAAAAATCTGCCATATAATTTACCAAGGTGCCAACGTTACCATTCTGACTGACAGCCGCGCGGGACACAGCCTAAATGAACAGCCAGAACTGAAGGGAGATGCCTTCCAGCCTTAAGCTGGAGCAGAAATCCTGAGGAACAGGGTCTCTCAGGTCTGGCTTCTAAAGAAAAAGCAAAGAAGCAACTTCTGACAAGAGCTACCCTGCTCGAAGGAGCCACGGTTCCCAGGGCTACTTCCCATCACATATTTACAAAGGGTTCCTCCAGCCCTCAGTGGTTACAACAGCTTTTTTGGAACTGGAGACCATAGTACTATGATTGTTCTCCCCCTTTTTTGTCCTCACTGCATGTGGATGTTCATTAGGCTACACACGTCTGCTCTGTTAGACCCTCTAAAGAAAATAAGGCAGAGCCCCTGACCAACAGGGAAGGAAGAACTGCCCTGGAGCCAAGGAACCCTGGGGCCCAGTCTCTGCGATTTCAGTACCGTCGGTCAGTCCTTTGTCGGGTCCCTGTGAACTACATGAAAAAATGGAAAGTTTGAAAAGTTCCATATTTAATAAATAATACAGTAAACCAGATCATCTAAACTCCTTCCCTAAAATGCTCTCGGCTGTTGCCAGCTCCTTGGCTCTCCTCTGTCGTTGGTTGGTCCCCATCCCACCCACACCTCTGTCACCAGCCTCTTTGTTAAACCCTCAGGTTGTGCCATCTGTTTCCTTTCTTGACTAGTACCATATCTGAATGAAGGCTGGAAAAATGTTACATCAGGAAGGGAGAAGGAATACCAGGAGCCCCAAGTAGCAGATGACCTCTGTGACCCCCCTCACCCCTCCCACCAGCAGGACACAGGAAACCTCCCCTTCACTGGTTTCTGAGAGGCAGTTTACTATTCTAGCCTGTTATTCTGCTGTGGATTACTGATGATATGAACAATGAAGTATTTACACACGCACGTGCACACACACGTTGGTGGAGGGGGGGCATCTTATCTCTTTCTACAGAAATGCTCTCGTCATTCCCTGAGAGCCAAGGGCTTCCAGTTGCTTCATAAGCGCCACCCCAGGCAGAAAAATTCTGAGATCTTCAGATCTGCTGTCTCTGTCAACAAATGCTGCCTGATCGCTCACGGCATGTTTCAATAATCAACAGGAAAATGGAATAGAGAAGCAAGAGAGAAAGAGTGAATAGACAGGGAATCTCAGAATGAAACAAGACCTAAATGTGGGTTATCTCACAAGAGAGCACACTTCACCAGTCTTCTGGTTATCTGACTGGACTTCGGCAGTGGCTGGGAGGTTCTCCCTCGTCACAGTCAACCTCTGCCCCACTGATTCATTGTAACCCTGGCACAAGGTGATTTGGGCTCACAGCATGATGGGAAGGGGGGTTTGTGTAGGAAACGGGGCACAAGTTGTGGGGTTTGGGGAATGCCTGCAACACAGGAGGATTCCTACTGGGTAGAAAATATTGCAAGTCATCCATGTACAATAAAGGAGTATATATTAGGATGTAAGAGATAGGCTCAGGACAGTGGTGAAATCTAATTCCAAAAAGCCACCCATCTCCACATCTTTAAGAAAGAATGAGCCCTTAGAATTGGCCTGATTGTCAACTAAAATGAATTGAAGAGGAAAAACCTCTGGCTTTGTCATGACAAATGTGTGTGTGCACATACGTGTGTATGTAAGTACATGTTTGTGTGTGAGAGAGAGTCCCCAACCCATATGAGGTCTCTGCTCCTCGGTAGTGACCCCGGGGGAGCCCGCCTGCACCCACAGGCCCCACCCGACACTGGGGAAGAACATGCCCAGCCACACAGATGCCTGCACCTGGCGTTCGGTCTCTCAGCAGCTGTGTCCACCACGTAAGAAGCGTGAGGGTCAGCGTCACTCTCCAGGAGAACAAAGGGCAGAGGATGCAGGGAGCATTGTATCAAAGGCGCTCAACTTCCCGGATGGCCTCACTGCAAAGAGCTGCAGAGCCCAGATAAGCATCGCAGGGCGCTGGCACAGGGCCCCTCCAGGGAGAGATGAGGGACAGGAAGCTGACTTTCCATAGTTCGTCCTGCCTTCCTTGGCTGAAGGACGGGGCACCTGTGGCCGTCAAAAGTCCCGATGACCCATGCGGCTCCCACCAACTCCACAAAAAAGACAAAGGGGGGTCATGTCTCTCCCAAGGGGTCCCCCAGGGAGCTTTCCCTTCTGTGTCCCCCACCATAGATTTTTTCATGTTTCCAAATAAATTTATATGTCATTCTTGAACTTTTCCTTTCTTTCATATTCTCAGAATGCACAGCATTAAATATAGTAAGAATAGGTTAAAAAATTGGTACATCTCAGAATACCTGTGAGACTAATAGCTATAGTTAGCAATAGAGAAAAATTAACTGATATTTCTAAGCATTTATTGATTCATTCTCCAAACAGGTTCTGAGCCCATTCTGCGCCAGACACCAACTCAAGCCTGGCAGAGAGTGAGCTACAACATGTTCTTTATCCTGGAAGTGCTCACAGATTTGTTGAGAGACATAGATGCTTAAATAAATAGTTATATAAGTAATTTTATCCCTAGGAATTCTATTAATATTATATTAAATAATAAATAAGCCAGAATAAGAATCATTTATCCAAACTGCTCAGTTTTGGCTACATATTTGTTAATTTATTCAATACTCTTACCCCAAATCAATTGCCTTGTTCCAGTAGAACTTTCAGCCATGACGAAAAGGTTCTAAATTACTGTTGTCTAATAAGGTAGCCACTAGCCACATGTGGCTATTGAGCACCTGAAATGTGACTAGTGTGACTGAGGAACTGAGTTTTAAATCTTTTTTTTAAAGGTAAACTTAAAAAAAAGATTTTATTTTTAGAGAGAGGGGAAGGGAGGGAGAAAGAGAGGAACAGAAACATCAATGTGTGGCTGCCTCTCGCACGCCCTCAACTGGGGACCTGGCCCACAACCCAGGCATGTGCCCTGACTAGGAATCAAGCCTGCGACCCTTTGGTTCATGGGCTGGCACTCAATCGATTGAGCTACACCAGCCAGGACTTAAATCTTATTTTATTTAATAGCCACATGTGGCTAGAGGGTCCAATGTTGCATAACACAGTTCCAGAGTTCTAGTCCTACATAGATCTGGCTAGATTTACCAAAATGAGTGAAGGTTAATCAATTGAGATTTAACTGAAGTAACACTCCAGTGGGTGTGGCCAGTGAGGCATTAATGCATCAACTGCCTGCCCATCTGGACTTACTCGGCCATAAATGTCTGGAAGAAAACGAGCCTGTTACTCAGGTGGGACAGAAAAGGAAGTGAAAATTGCAACCATGACACACGGCTAAGCAAGTAAAATGGAAGTCCCAGGCAAGGGCAAGCCAAAGAGTAAGTTTGGGGGGCCACACGAAGCAGGTGAATGTCAAAAAGCCAAATTAAAGCAGGTTCAAACTCAAGTCGAATTCCTGAACATCTGAAATACAGTCATGTGCCTCATAAGGATGTTCAGTTAATGACCGTCCACATGTATGACGGTGGTCGAACAAGATTATAATGGAGCTAAAACAATTCCTATTGCTTAGTGATGTCATAGACCTCATAATGTCATGGCACAACACCTTACTCGGCTGTCTGTGAAGCTGCTGGTGTAAACAAACCTACTGCCCTGCCAGTTGTATGGAAGCACAGCACATACAATCCTAGAGGCAGGCTATACCAGCTAGGTTTGTGTAAGTGCACTCTGGTGTTTACACAATGATGAAATCGCCTAATGACTCATTTCTCAAAACCTATCCCCGTCGTGAAAGGGAAACATGACTGTATTAGACAAATTAATCGACTGCAATCCAAAATCCATTCATTGACAACTATCAACAAAATTTTTTTTCTGAATACTTCCTGCGTGCTCAGCACCAAGAGGGACTTATTAAGAAACCAATAGTATCTATAAGGCATCGATCTCTGCCTTAAAAAACCTGAAACTCTTGCTTAGGAGGCCAAACCTGCACACATAGAACAGCAAGGAAACTACCCAGGACAGTATTCAGTAGAGCACTAAATCGCAGTTCCCTAGCCACAGCTCCGGCTCACCTGGAAACGGTAAGCACTACGGGTGAGAGGTGGGGGGCGGGGCAAGTGGGGGCGGGGGCAAGTGAGGGCGGCAGTTGCCTGGAGCTCTCCGTGGAGAAGGGAAGCTTTGCTACGGCTCTTTGCAACTATCAGGACTCGATTCAAGTTAGCCTGGCATCCAAGCCTGTGACAACGTGGCCTCCACCTCCCTCCAGCAGCATCTTTCATCAGACCCACCCCACCACTGTTTTTGCCAAAATGGCTTGCTGTTTCCCGACGTACATGCCATCTCTTGTGCTGAGCCATTGTACGTACAGAATGGCCCGGTGGCCCTGCCAGGAATGGGTGCCCAGTGCTGGAATCACAGATCTCCGCTTGCATCCCAGCCTCACCAAGGCCTAGGTGGCGGACCGCAGGCGAATTCCTTAACCTCTGTAGCTCGGTTTCCTCATATCTAAAATCACAGTGGTATGATCCATCCCATGGATTTTTGTGGTAACAGAGATAAATAAAAGGCTTACGCAGAGCTCTTATTTTTTTAAACGCTTTTTATACTTTACCAGACAATTTCCAACCTATCTTTCAAGGTTCTGCCCCGGGGGCTCCCTGTTCTGAGACACCTGCCCTGACATCCCTTGCTGTTGGGTGTCCATTCCAGAGGAATGCCTGCTTACCCCGCTCATCGCCAGTGAGCTAACACGCTCGCTCCACCTGGAACGGCACCAGTGTATGCCTGGTGTCCCGTGACGTTTTTAGCATTTGTCCCAGATGTCTTATTTGTCTATAAAATACTGTTAGGGGTGGCTGCATTAAAATTAGCCGGGGTACACTTGGTAGATGCTCTTTTACTTCTCGCTCCCACTATGCTCTGGTCTGCAATCATAAGATGCATGGTTCTTGCTTCAATGCCATCTTAAGTGTGAAAGATGACCAGCAATTACCTCTTCCTTTTCTTGAGTTTCCCCAGAACAGGTGATAACTAACATCACCTTTTCAAGGACATCATGAAGGCACCTGTGCGCTCTCTCTCTCTCTCTCTCTCTATATATATATATATCCTTATCTATCTATCTATCTATCTACCTATCTATCTATCTATCTATCTATCATCTCTCCATATCCTTCTTGGAAGGTGATGGGAGATGTGTTCAGCACTGCTGTTTCTGTTGGCCACTTGGCATACCAGCCAGGTGCGTCTTGGCCAGGCAGTGTCCTGAAAGATAGACAAAGTCCCCAGACCTCCAGTTAGTGTCATCTAGAAAACAGGGGAAATTGTATATTAGATGCCTGTGTAAAATATGTTGGAGTTAGAGACTGAGCACAATGAGTAATCTGAATACTCTTGTGGTAGAAGTTTTTATTTACAATATGGCATAAAATCACAACTATTTTACAACTGTTTATTTTACTACAGGATAGCACTTTTTAATTTGTCAATAAATGTTTTCAGCAGCAATTAAACCAAAGGTAATGCATGTTACATGAAAAACTAAGTACTGGATTTCCATATATTAAGAAAGTGGCACACTGACTGGCGTGACCCAGTTGCTTGGGCGTCATCCCACAAAATGAAAGGTCACCGGTTGATTCCTGGCCAGGGCACCTGCCTGGGCTGCAGGTTTGGCCCTCAGTCCAAGTGTGTGTGAGAGGCAACTGATGAATTATTCTCTCTCACACTGATGTTTCTGTCCCTCTCCTTCTCCCTCCCTTCCCCTCTCTCTAATAAATAAATACTTTTTTTTTTTAAAGAAAGTGGTTAAATTTGTAACTGTACAAATTCTTTGATGACTTTTACCATCTACTATCAGATCCTGGGGACATCACTGGCTGCGTAAAAACCAGACACAACTATACAAAGAAGTTTCAGCAGCTACTTCAAAGATTGGAGCTATTTTAAGAGTGCCGTGCTCCTGAACGACAATCTCACACGTGCAGCTGCAGAAGGTGTATGTGTTTACGTATCACCCTGGGGAGCATGACTTTTTGTTTAGATCAAAGGACCATTCTTCTCGATTTGTTTTGCCCATATTTATTCCAAGCCTGTACATACACAAAGTGAACTGATAGCTGCATGTGTGTTGGTGACATTAACAAAAGAAGGCTGACCAGCTGCCTGAAGCCCCTTTTATATGAGTCCTCAGACAGTTCAGATGGAAAATTGGTTGATTCTAATGACTGTGGAATTTTTCCCCCATACAATTTGTTAAATCAAAGTAAAATTGTTGAAAGTTTCTTCTCAAAGAAAATACCTGACATTATTGGGATTACTGTTATAAATTCAGTTCAAAGGTTCAGCATCGAAGATAAGATGTGTTTTTGCAGTAACACAGGAATACAAATTTTGAGGGGCACTTAGGTTCATGGGAAATAATGTTCTTACCAAATTAAGAATGTACTCGGAAACTGTTGTGGAACACAATATTCTTGATGCCTCCAAACAACTGTGATATTCCACCAAAGGAAATAGAAACTGTCATTGGCAAAAATTACAATGTTTCTATATATAAACAAAGTAAAGTACAAAATTCTTGTGACAGAGCTTATATTAAGTATCCAGTCACCCCTCTCAAAACAAACCAACCCTATGCATCAACAACAACAACAAAAACTTCAGCATGACAGTACACATTTCCTTCCTTTTTCTGGTGCCCACAGCAATCCGATTTTAAAAATTTTTGAGCCTTCGAATAACTATTTTGTAAATCTACCTATGTGTCCTGAAATAATTCTTTAAATGTTGGTTACATTTTCATGAAAATCAATTGGAATATTTTAAAAATTATTCAGTAAGTGGAGCACAAAAAATTTCAGGTAATGAAGCTTTTTACTAATTGTAATTTTCTGAAACAAGCTTACACTGTGACACACTGAAACCAAAGCAGGGAGGAAATGAAGACATTAAGCTGCGGGAGCTTGGAGGTATACAATACCTTGACTTGTGGAATGGGTCTTTTGATGAAGCTCCTGTTTTTAATTGGATCAATTTATATTCAGTACTGAGGTGAAACATAATTGGAAAAACCTTCAATTTTACAACATCCAACCTTCGTAAGACGTTCAGAAGAATCATAAATAGCGAGAAATTATTTGACAATTCAGGCCTTGTAAAATTATTTGTTGAGTAAAGATGCTCTGAATGTGAGCAAAAGACAAACCTTGTAAAGTTATTTGGGCTGAAATATTAACACAATCCAATTAAAAAACATTAGCATTGAGAATATCTTCCATTTAGCTGTATCTGCTCTGAGCTTACTAAATAATTTAGCATGTCTGGGGAGAGCATTTTCTTGATTAAAAATATTTTGGTCCACAGAGAAGGGTCAATTTCCAGTTTAGGATTCATAAAAGGCAAGTACGAATAATACGGCACTCAATTTTACTTTGACAATTAAAAATAAAAAGACATTGAAATAAATACATTCTTCAAAAATACCAGAGACTTATTGCAACGCAGTTATGACTGAGAAATTGAAGTGTGCAAATATGTATTTATGTACAATACATGCAATATTTTCATATTTTGTTTACATTTTCTTAATTTATAAAAATTATTTATTTAAAAACTTTGCTTTATGTACATGAACAAAATTATTTTCTATTTGTTAAAAAGAATTTTATTTTTTATATTCGCTTTTGAAGAGAACTATTTATACTTTTACCACTATGCCAAAACTAATGTTAATCAGTAAATAACTTCAAGAACTATGTCATTTTCATTGTTCCAAATCCCCAGTCTCAGAAGCGTTCCAGGCTGGAGAGTTCTGAGCCCACCCTGGTCATCGCTCGCACCTGCCTCCGTCATGACTTCGTGCATCATCCTTCAGATAGAGCTTCCTCGAGAGCCAGGATTTGAAGTTCCTGACGCAGCATCCCTTTAATTATCTTCCTGTGTGCCACATACTGTTTAACTATCTCAATCTTTATTAGCCTCTGAGATGGGTATTCTAATTACCCCCATTTACAGATGAGAACACTGACGTGAGGAGAGGTTAGGCATATTGGCTATGGTCCCACATCCTAGACAGTGATTAAGCTGGGATTTGAGACTAGTCGGTCTGGCTGCAGAGTCCCTGCCTCTAACTGCAACCTCCTGTGGCTCTCTCTCAGTAAATGTGGAATGAACAAAAACTGAATGAATGAATGAATGAATGAACGAACGAACGAACCAATGAGAGAATAAACAGGAGGAAGGCAACGGCCATCATTGTAACTGTGATGGGTAAAAAGATCACAGCGGGAGGAACTGCCTACCGCAGAACTTCATATTCGCAGCCTGGTTGGAAGGTCTGGAGTTAGAACCAGCACCTTTAAAGGGAAAGTGACTTAAGTCAACAGGATGGTTTATTCAGCACATCAACTGCCAGGATGCAAGGAGTCAAGAAAACAAACTGTGCTTTTCCCCTGCTGATAACAGGGACCTCCTCCTTTCGGTTGTTTACTGAGATTCTGATAACCAGACACTATGTGACAAAAACAAGGATGTTGTGTGGCCTGTTCTGCCGGGACCTGGATTTCTGACGAGGCCACCGTCCTCCCCCCCCTCCTCAAAGAATCCTCGGCTGGCTGGGATTGGAGAGGGTGGGCGGTAGAGTATCTGAGACATCAAGAAAGCAGCGAACGCAGAGTGACGTTGAAGAGGATCGCTAGATTGTTATCTGTAGCACCTGACAGAGCCTGATGGAGCTCTTGACGGAGTTGGAATTTCAGGAAAGAACTGTCGTGAAAAGAAACACATTCCAGTGAAGTTTGGGCTTGTTGAGTTAGAGACATTTGGAAATTGGTTGGAAAGAGAGAGAATGCGGCAAGGCTGAAAGCACCATGGTGGTGCCCCAAGTCACCTTCCCCACAATAGGGAGAACGCAGGTGCTGTCGAGAAGAAGGAGGTACAGATGTGATGGAGACATAGGTGCCCCCAAATGGAAGAAACATGGGATGAGAAGTCATTGCTTAATGATGGAAAAGCAACAGCCGTTGCCACACCCAGATAACCTCTGCCCCTTCCCCTGAGAGCCATGGAGGGGCAGTGCTCAAGCTCAGATGTGGCTCTGAGAAGAACTCGCAGTGGGTCTGGCCCGTGGCTACTTCCGCGCCTCCTGGGGAGCCAGTGTGCTTCCCAATGCAGCTCGCTCCGCCCTCTGTTTTAAGAGTGTCAGATCTGCGATGGTCTTCCTTGCCCAGTCCTGCTTCTTCCTTTTTTATTTTTCACAGGTGTGTCCCCCAATTAACCTGCATTTTAATTCCAGTCCAGTGTCTGCTCGTAGCAGGACCTGAACTGACACACTCCCCAAATATCTGAAAGGGACAGCCCTTTTTTAAGACTCAGAGAAAATCTCAGGGTCATGTTTTCTGGTCATCTCCGGGAATCTAGGACCCAACATTAATGCTTTATTGATTGACTTGTTCAATTAATTATTCATTTAATCCATTGCTTTAATAGGTATTAATTAGGTGTCCACCATGTGCCAGAAGCCATGCTGAATCTGGGGGTATATGGGAAAACAAGGAAGACGTAAGGGACACCCTTCTCGAGGCAACTGGGAAAAGGAAAGACCATGAGGAGTTCAGGGAGGAAAAGCCCTCTCTGGGTGAAAACTTAATAAAGCCATTTTTCCTACCTTGAGAAAAAACATACAAAATGACCATCCCACCCACAAGACTGAAAAGATCTTCAGTTCCACACAACGTAACATGTGCTACGGCTGCAGCCCTTCCACAACTGGGCACATTCGGTGACTGCCACCAGCAAGCCCTGGAGAAGGGCAACAGCCCATCCACGGCAAGACGCCAGCACCATGTGGCCGACTCCATGGTGGTCTAAGGGTTGGCATTTGCTTCCAGTTCCTTCTCCCTGTTCACCCCAACTACACCTGAGAGCCAGGCAAAGCATTTCCTCTGGGCTGGCACCACCATGAATTCGGCTTATACAGTGTGCCCAAAAAGTCACCCCAGCCGGACAAGGCCCAGGCCAGAGAAGGAGCTGACCGGGAGCTAGCGTCCAGCGGAAGGTGGAAGGTCATGTGCGAGCCTAGGGGAATGCGACAGGGAGGCCTCGCGGAGTCCTGGGCCAACCCGAGAGGCTGTTCCTGGAAACCAGTTCTCAAGAGGATGTTGTCTGAGCCCCACTTCCCCAGTCCCCCTGCCCCGCAACCTGTGTGACGCACGCGAGAAAGCCAGAGGTCCCCGCAAGTTGAGGAACTCGTGGAGGAGATCAGCGCAGGGCCAGTCGGGGGTCTGACGCGGCAGAGCCGAGCTTATGGCCGAGGCGGAAGCCTGGCGCTCTTGGGGAGGACTTCATCCTCCGAGTCCTCCGCCGGAAGGGAGTGAGAGTAGCTGCACCTACGCCCTCGGCTCCTCGCGAGGATGAAAGGAGATAATGTCTAGGAAGCACTTAACCCAGTGCAATGCAACCCGACAGTGCCTGACAACGGCTGGTTACTGTCATTTTTGTGCGCCTGGCTCCTGCCACTATGTTAACTGCAATTGCCTCTACCTACGTGTCCTTCCACTCTCACCTTCTTCCTCATTGGGAGGAAGGGAAGGGAGGGAGGGAAAAGAAAAGAAAAGAAAAGAAAAAAGGAAAAAGGAAAACTAAAATATAACTTCCCTTCTACTTGCCAGAAGTTTTCTGAAATGACACCCCCCACAAGCATTCCAGGGCCACGGCCCTGTCCCCGTAGACACACTCACTAGCCAGGTTCACTGGGCCCTGACGTCAGCATTGAGGAGCTCTGCGAGAAGCAAGGGCCTCAGACAGGACAACAGGGTGGACTGTGCCCGTCCCAGGAACCCCACCGGTGGCTCTGCGTAACAGGTTTGGTCTCAGGCCTGCCGCCAGCTAGGGAGTGAAACCCTTGCCGGGACACTTGCTGGTTGGCTGGTTTTCCCCTGGAGACCTAGCGACCTTACCCAGAAACTTAGAGCTGATGAGCTAGTTCCGTGTAGAGTGTACCCTGTAAACTCGACACTGTAAAACCTAATAAGACATGTCCCAGGGGCTCCCCAATACTCTTCCCTGTGAGTGGGGACACCGTGACCCCTCCCCGTAAGCTGACAACTGGACACCCCCACCCCACAAGGTGTGCCTTTCCTGTCACCTGAGTCAGCTCTGGGCTGTCCACGGGTAGGAGAAAGCCACACTGAGAGCTGTGTTACATCAGTCTTCTTCTGTAACCCGAAGGCCTAAATGAGAGGCCATGAGAGAGAAAAGGGCCATTGTTTGCAGTGGCAGGCTTTCGCTAAGAATCTGGAGAGCTGGTTCCTGTTCGAGGGCCTCTGGGCAGGGGTGGGTCGGCACCTGGGCTGAGGACATGGGCCTTACCACTTCCATGAGGGGCACAGGGCCCGCTGCTACCAGCTACTTCTGCCGCCAGCCCACCGCCCACACCTCCCCATGGTGGGGCTCTCCAGGGCCAACAGCCGATTTTGGAGCCGTGGAGGAACAATGGGAAACCTTTTCCCATGACCTTCATTTTGCCCTCATTTGAAATTCCATTGTATCTGTAACTTGAGATAAGAGGGACTAATTTCTGCAACTCTTCAGGGAGGAGAGCCGGCCCGTCTCCGCCTCAGCCTTCCACCCTCTCCTGGCCCATCTTGTCAGCCAGGGCGCTGGGATCCATCCACAGGCCCTCCTGTGGGGACCAGGCAGGAACCAGACGCAAGAGGGCTATAAATACTCTTTTCGGTGTCTGGCTTCCCTCGGGGGCCACAGCTGAGGGGCTGGGCCCCGGGAAGCACCTGCTTCTTTTCAGGGCACATCCGCCCCTGGGCCTGGCTTCCTCCTCTTCGGCCTGTGAGTGGCACTTTCTGTGGACATTTGCAGCCCAGAGGAAGCCAGGCGGTGACCCCGCTTCCCAGGAGCCTCTTCACAGAATGCCTTTCTCCTCCTGGTTTTACTCGTGTGGGGAATCCGCCCGAAGGAGCCGTGCCTCGGCCAGGCCTCTTTCCTCCTGATGCAGTGGAAACTTGACAAGTGTGTTTTTAAAAAATTAGTAAAAATTTTCTCTTCTTTTTTTTTTTTTTGAAAAGATAAAACATGGACTAAGAGATCCCTTATGGTCAGTTGTAAATGAAGCTCTGCCGTGCAGTTATCATTCAAAATGAGATGGAATTTAAAAAGCCAGGTTGTATATGAGATGAGGAAGAGTTCAAAAATCCACTGGAAGAGGGTTCTCACACCTCCGTGGACTGATGAAATGCCTAGAACACTTCTTAAAAGACAGGTCCCAGGGTCCACCCCTGCTAGGTCTGGGCCTCAGAATCTGCACTGGAGTCCCTAAGTAATTCTGACTCTTGCGCTCTGGGCTGGGGCAGCACTTTAAGAAGCAACGCCTTAAGACAGTCGTTCACAATCCTACCAGCAACAACAGCAGCATATGTTAGAGATGCATGTTCTCGGGCTAACCCCAGACCTCAGGAACCAGGGACGCTGGCGGCGGGGTCCAGCAATCTGTTTTAACTAACTGCCAGGGATTCTGAGGGTTCAGAAACACCGCCCTAAGAGATTCCTTACACACCCAGAGTGCAAACCCCAGAAGAACGGCAATTCTAACGTGCAGCCCAGATTGAGAACCACTGTTTCAGGCTAGCCGGGACTTACCGTGAAGACTCAAACTACCTCCATAGCCCGTATTTTCTGAGTGTTTATCTTTCCGAGTCAGGGTTAGAGTCAATGACGTGAAGGAGAAAGAATGCGGCCTTTGTGTCAGAGAGACAAGGACTCAAGTCCTGGTTCCAAATTTAACCTCCTTGAACCTCAGTGTTGTCACCTGTGAAATGGAAGGAATGTGGCCTGCCCTCCAGTGGTGCCCTGAGGAGTAATGAGACGGTACCTGGGACAGTGCCTGGCACATTGTGGGAACTTGATTTTCCTCCGTGTCTCTTGCAACTGTTATTTTCCCTTAGTTCCTTGGGGTCCGGAATGAGATCCTGAACCTTTATAGAAATATGACTTGAGGGCTTATAGTCCAGAGAGCATCAAAAGGCTCATTTAAAAATTCATCTCTCTTATACATATAAATGCATGAAGGGCTCAGTGAGCAGTCCCAATTTTAAAGACTGGTGGTGCGAGTGTAGAAGCCGTGCTAGTGCTGCCTAACCGGGTTTGACTCTGTAACCACAGATGCTTTGTTTTACTTATGTGCTTCAGTGATGGGTAAACCTTGTAAGTTTATTATCGGGTGCTCTGCACAAGCTTCTTACTATCTCAGTTGATCTCCATTGCTCATGAATACCAGCTGAACTACCACCAGTTTGGTGACAGGCATCTGTCGTCAACTGGTGTAAAGAAATCAGTGTGTGTGTGTGTGTGTGTGTGTGTGTGTGTGTGTGCATGCACACGCGCTGGTCAGCTTGTAATTCAGTTGGCTGGAACACCAGCCAGGACTGTACATTTCAGAGAGCAGATTCAGTAACCACTCTGGCGGAAAGCTATGTTGCCTGCGTTTCATATTTTAGATAACACATAATGGTTTTATTGACCCTAAATAAACACTTGACAATGACTACTTCAATAGACTCTGAGGATGAAATGCCTGCAAACATGCCTGCCCTGGAGGCAATAACTGGTGCACAGGCCCTGTCATTGAAAGCTTCCACAGATCACAGTTGTGGGAGTGACGTGAGAACTCATGCGTGTGCAGTGATCAAACGTTCCACACACTTGCATCAGGCTGGAAGGTCCTTGTGTGACCAAGAACTGTGGTAGTGTGCAGCTCTTGATGGCCCGCTAGTTTAACTTATGGTAGAGTAACTGGCAGCCCTTAGGGTAGGGAGAGGTAGATATGCCCAGAGTTCATTGCCAAGTAATACTTTGGCTTAGCCTCAACAAACATTGACTGAGGACCTGCCATGTGCTAAGCAGAGTTAAATGTACAATCTCATCTAAGGCTCACCAATAGTTATTGCCATCGACTTAAAAAAAAAAAAAGGATTGATTGATCGATTGATTTTTAGAGAGAGGAGACGGGAGGGAGAAAGAGAGGGTGAGAAATATCAACGTGCAAGAGAAACATCAATCAGTTGCCTCTCGCATGCACCCTGACCGGGGACCAAACCCACAACCCAGGCATGTGCCCTGACTGGGAATCGAACCACCAAACTTTCACTTTGCGGGATGAGGCCCAACCAAATGAGCCACACCAGTCAGGGAACCATTCGCTTTTACCAATGAGGAAACAGGTGCAGAGACATGTAGGCATTTGATTCATGGCATGCAACCAGTTACTGCAAAACCGGATCATAGACACAGGTCTTCTGTCTCTAAGACAGTGTTTTTCTACTATGCCGCAGTGTTCCTGCCAAGAGGTAAAATGAGTGTTCCAATGGTCACGATTAGGGATTTCCAAATCCAGCTTACAGATGACAAAATAAAGGCTATAGTTCGCAAGACTGTATCACACATGAAGCATTAAGGAAATACATCGCTATAAGGCATTCATTTAGACATAGGTCATTCGAAAATAAAAGAGACAAAGGCGAAGTGTAGGCTGACCTGGCTCCTGATCTGGGCCCTAACGTCAAAGCGAGCTTGTTCTGCCATTTTCCGTATGCATGTCGCCCCCCACAGGGAGGCGCTGAAAAGCTTGGAAGGGCAATGGGATGTTCTCATTCATCCTAGGAGGGAGTTCTTGCTTTCAGTTGCCAAGGCACTTACTCACTCTCTCATTCGCCCAGTCAGACTTCACTCATTCATGGTTTCTTGTAAATGAGGCAGCTTTGCTCACCTATGTATCTCCTGAAACAGTTTTGGAAAGCTACTTATCCTCCCTGAACTTTTTAAGGATGAACTCAAAAATTTTTCTTCCTGCATGTACCTAGTTGCAAAGAGTGTAATTCTGACATGCAGTCAATATTGACAATTCGAAACATAAGTGGTATTGCTTGCTTTTATATGTATCCAAAGGAATATGGATACCACAGCAATTTTATATTTACTATCATCCCAAATTTTTAAATACTCAAGTGACCTTTTAATAGTAAGAATATTTAGTGTTCCCCTTCTTCCTTGAATTCATATTTCCATTCCACTTCCCAAATTTTACCACGTTGTCATGTATTTCATACTTGAAAATCTCTTCAATCATCCCAGTATAATTCTATGTGGCAATAATATAATACAAATCAAAATAAGTTTTAAATTTTCTGTAATCTTATGCCTTTAGATGTTTAAAGTTGTTCTCTGGACTGAGTTACTGTTAAAGTTATTAGAACAAACTTAATCAAAACAACATAAATATTGCATATTACCACTCTGGACAACGCGCCATAAAATCGGGGAGAAATGAGAGGTATGCCTTCTTGAAAGTGGAAGGTGAGCTGAGAAAGGAGAACTTTCCCATGGGATGTCCCCTGCAGGTTTGTTCTCAGGCTGATCTTATTAGGAAAGAGTACATGCGGCAGTCTGGGATCTGAAGATTAATTCCCTGAAATGTAGCCAATCTAGCATACCCTAGCTGGAAGGCTGCTTCCCTGGAAGCCAAAGTACAGAAACTCAGTAACGGGCACTGGAGCTCACCTGCAAACAACCGCAAAAAGAGTCCGATGGGTCAAATGTATCTGTTAGGGACGGGTCAAAAGACAAGCCTCATCAGGAATTTGAACAGGGGAAATCTCATACAGAGAATTGCTAACTAGGCAAAAGATTTACTACTAAAGGCGTTAAAAGGGAACTGTAAGGTGTCATAGAGGCAGAAACTCAGAAGGCAGCTACCATCCGTAAGGATGAGGGAAAAGTCAATGACGACCGCAGACACTTCGAGGAGGATCCCGCAAGGCTGAGCTGCAGACCCTTGAAGAGGGGGCGTGGCTGCTGCAGCAACAAAGCAACAGGGTGCTAGAAGGTGCTCATCTCAGGGCCTGGAGAGCCGTCACCACTGCAGTGAACTCTTCTGGGACCCTCTGGACCCCGATTTGCTCCAAACAGCATGGAAAACAGCGCGTGGAACAAAAATGTCCCTCCTTCCCCTTCCGCGTTGCAGCGCCCTCTGGTGGTAGAGAGTAACACTGAGCTGGCATGACAAGGCAAGAGAGAATTGGGTGACTTTGGAGCTGAAATTAACAACTAGCCCGAGCATTGGGAGAAAATTGCAGTTAAAGGATTAGATGAGTCCAGAGAAAGGGGACATGATTTTTAATTTGTCTCCTCCCAAATCAACAGATTGATAGACTCTCTACTAGATACTAAGCTAGCTCCTTTGGTCTCAGCTATACCTGCATTTTGTAGCAGAGAATAACTTGAAGCTTAATGACTCCCTTGCAGTGATGCCCAGGGCTGGGAATCTTACCCCAAGTTCACAAAACCTTGCTGTTGCTGCTGTGTGAGTGCAAAGGGAACCGGTTTTCTCACATGTTCAGAAGGCAGAAGCAGGATCCTCGAGGGGTGAATTATTTATCTATCTTTATGGCAGTTGCTTATCCTGACGCGGGTCCTTGGAGATTGCTCGCTGCTGAGCTTTTTCTCCTTTGATTCCTGCCCAGGAAGGGTAGGAAGGCAGAGAGCATCTATTTTGATTTCTCATATTTCTGCTCTCTATTTTGAAGTGAAATGATTTCATACAGCAACCAAATTGGCACCAACTTTTCCCTTTCACCAACTCCCCTGCCGTCTTTATCACTGCAGTCAAGAAGACATTATGGGGGGGGGGGGGAACCCACGTCAGTGCCAACCAACTGTGACAGGATTTTATTTCAAAATCATTCTCTGCTGGCTTTACTTGTATGAAACTCGCTGCCATATTCTATAAAACACCCCATTACTCATCTCAAACGTCTTCAGCCCTCTGAAAAGCCACAGGGCGGGCAGAGAGTGCACTGCTGGGAATAAAGGGCCGAGGAATTTCTTTTTCCACCACTAACTGGCAGTGTACACGAGAAAAGCACTTGATTTCTCATCACTTCCCTCGGCTTCCCGCCCTGAACCTGCAGAGGCGGCAGGACCACATTTACGGCTGTTAGTCTCCAGTGGCAACTGGGAAATACCCCATTGGTGGTGTTGGGCATTTGCTGGGGAGGCGGGGCCAAGGGAATCAGCTAGCGGAGATCCTGTCTACACAGCCCCACACCCACAGCCCTTTGTAACAGCTTGTATTTACATTCCTCTTTTTAGCACCGTTGCTGTTGTTTTATTACAGTATAAGAGACATACAGTAAAGTGCACACACCGACGACTTTTTACATCACTATACACCTATGGAACTTTTGGTCAAGATATAAATATTTCAAATATCTCCCCCAAATCCCTGTACCCTTTCTTAGTCAATAGGCGCTTGGGCACCTACAAGCTACTACTATTCTGACCTGTCACCATAGATTTATTTTGCGTCTTCTTGAACTTCACATGAATAAAATCCCACGGTATGCACTCTTGTGCATCGGGCTTCTTTCATGCAACTCGGTGAGACTTCATCTGCAGGTAGTTCTCCTCTTTCTTGCTGAGAAGTGTTCCATAGCCTGAATAAGCATGACCCATCTATCCTTTCTACTGTTGACAGGCATTTGAGTGGCTTCCAGTTTGGGAACCTAGTTTGGGGCTACTATGAATCAAGGTTCTGTGAACATTCTTGTACGTATCTTATAGTGCACATATATATGTATTTTTCTTGGACTGTGTCAGTCCAACCAGAAGAGCAAAGCCACATGATAATTTGAATACGAAAAGTTGAATACGAAGCAAATTTAACTACAACTGGAGTAACAACTCACTTGATATAAAGAATGTTTCACTGCAACAGGAGTAACGAGAAGTAAAAAAAATCTAAAGAATATAGAAAAAGCAGATAGACGGAGAAGTTACAAACCTGAGAGCTGAAAAGGAGCCCTCAAGGAGATCCACCTCAGCTCTGCCCTCCAGGCATGTTCCGAGACAGACCTAGTTGGAATAGGCGTGCCCATGGTTCGCTGAACAACAGGGAAGTCACTGTAGGGCTGCAGTGGTGGAACCTTCTGAAAATCTGCCCCCTGGAAGTTTCTGGAAATCCACTCTCCAAAGCACCAGGGGACACAGCATCATACCTGAGGCACTCTGCTACAAAACTGACCAAAGGGGTTGCCTGGGAAAGCTGCAAGCCGCTGGGTGCTGCCAGCCTCTCTGCCCTGCAGTGGTCGAGAACTGAGGAAACCGTGGCTTCTATTGCAACTAGACTCTGGGCACCTCGTGCACTGCAGGGAAGCTGCCTGCGGAGCTACTGGGGCTGGGGCTGGATGTGCACTGCAGGAGGCTGAGGGGCAAGTACCTTGGAAGCAGGAAGCAAAACTCCTTCTCCTGCAAGTTCTCACCGGCAGCCTCTAAGCTTCTATACCAGCTGCCAAAGGAAAAAAGTGCTTAAAGATCCCAGACCCATTTTCTCAGAGCAGTCTACAAGGGCCAGCCTGAGAGACAGTAAATCAAGGACTGGTTCAGGCATATACCTAGGAGTGAAACCACTGGGTCACAGAGCTGCTGCCAGTTTAGGTTTTGTGGATTAGGCCAGTTTCCAAAAGGTTGCACCAATTTAGGATTTCATCAGTGATGCACCAGAATCCCAGTTGTTTCACGTGCTTGCCACTACCTTGTGTGCTGCCTTTCTAATTTTAGACATTCTTGTAACTACGAAGCGGTATTTTATTATGATTTTACTTAGCATTTCCTTGATGAGTGAAGATGTTGGGACTTTTTCATATGCATACCGAATTTAGAAATCCTCTCTTTAGGTCTATTGCCCAATTTTTATTAGGTTGTCTTTTTCTTATGATTTGTAGAAGTGCTGGAGATGAGTCCTTGATCAGATGTGTATATTGCAAATATCATCTCCTAGTGCGTGGGTATCTACATTATTTTTAAAATAAATAAATAAATAGGAAAAAATATCTATTCCTAGAGACAGAACATCACAAAACTGTGTCATTCAATATGTGGTCTCCATTAGGATAAATATAAATGACCATCGAGTCATGGTGACAAGTCTATATAATTGAAATAATGTAAATTAATCTTTTGGAGTTGTTCTTTGCACTTGCCTAAGAAGGCAAACATATATTTTTGGAATCCTCGTCAGTGTTCTTTGCCTCTGCCAGTTCAACTGTTGATGTCAAAGACTTCCGAAGCTGAGGGAGAAATTCAGGGTTTGAATTTATGATTGAAAGCCTCTGTGAGATAAAATCAGATTGTCTTCCTCAATTTCCCAGGGAGATTTCCTGCTTCCAAGCACTCCAACAAATCAACTTCCAAGCACTCCAGCGGCACCCGCCCTTCCTTGTCAAGGCGTCTTATAATTATGCACTTGGCCGAATGTTTTCCTTCTTGAGGAGAAGTTCCTTGAAAGCAGAACCAAACATTCTTACTCATCTTCATAACCCCAGGACTAGCCCAGGAGCTACGCACTCGAGGAACGTGCCCCGAATGTCTTACTGGAATCACAGCAATAATCTATTCCAGATGTGGGGTGAGAACAACCTGGGTTTTCACTTATTCCCACTTTAACTGATGTTGGAGCTGATGGTGCCTAATGAGGGGGGAGGATGGGAACCTGGAGGAAAGGTATGACTCCAGGAGGCATGAAAAATGGGAAATTGGAAGACCCAGCACAATCCTTTAGCAATGGGGACTGTTAAGAGAGGGAGAAAACAGTCTGATTTAGACCAGACAGGGATCAGGAAGGATCTGACGACACAGCGCGGGAGGAGCAGATGGCTGGAAAAATCGGCAAAGAGGAGAAGCCAATCCGGATCCCTTCGCCGAGCGGGCCAGGCCCAGTGGCAACATTACACTCGCCGGGGAGACTCACATCACACAGCACACCAGTGCCCGGGTCCCACCGCAGACCAGCGGGCTCAGAATAGGGTGGAGCAGGCATCTGGGTATTTTTTTTAAAAGTACCCCAGGTGATTCTGATGCATGGTGAGGGTTGAGAATACCTGCTCTCAAGCAAAGTGAGGCTGGAGGGCGTCTTTCCAGCACTGCCCCTGACATCTGGGTAAAGAACAGGCTGATCTGTATAAATTCCGTCATATGAATCCCGAGGCTCCTCCAGAGGCCCGGGAGCTGCAAAGCGAGCAGTTTTAACCTAAATCTGAAGGAGAGACTTAGGCTGCCCATACTGAGGATTTCACTGTAGAGAGAAAAGCCCTAAGAGGGGGTTCTGTCTTTGAACTTGGGGTAGAAAAAAATAAGGTGAATTAGAAAGCAGGAAAGATGACTCCACTAAGTGAAAACCACGGTTAGCCAATGGTATCTGTCCCTTGTTGTTACAATTTCTGCAACTAACCAATTGTGTCCCTTTCACACACTGAGGATGTCACCCACTATGGTAAAGTCATTTCAGGGATGAGAAGGTTGAGACCAGGCTGTGGTAGCCCTGAGTGTCAAGGTAAGGGGCTCAGATGCATTTCAGTGGGGTGGCAGCCACCAGACATAACTCCGAACACTGGGGAACTCATTCCTGCAGGAGGTGGCTTCACCAGTGAGTCAGCCTCGACCCTAAAATCCCACAATCCTGTGAGGCACATTATTGGCAAGATGAGAAGTAAGTGCCAGTTATTTTTGGATCTGAGTTTTCTTCACATATATCTTACCAATGCCAGCTTGCATTAACAGCTCACATTTTCTGCGTGGGCGCAACTGGCAGTTGCTGGCAGGGCTTAGGTCAAGGACAGAGACCCAACAAACCTATGGGAAAGTTTTAAGCTTGTAAATCTGAGGTTTGGAAAGAAAGTGCAAATTCAATTGCAAGGTTCCCGCCCACCTATATAATGACATGGTGTAGGAGAAAGCAAATGGATGCAGTTAAAGGCCCTGTAATTATGGGTGTTGCTCTACACTGAAATCCGAAGGGTCTGTGCCCCAGAGAAGCATCTGGAGAAACCGCTTTCCGTCCTGACCAAGCTCTAGCCCGGCCAGATCTTCACAGTTCATGTCTAACAAGTCCATGTGAGTCTTTCCAACAGGTTGTTTGGATAAGGCGGTTTCTAAGACCATATAATCCAGTGGACAGAGAGAAAATCACATCCTTTTGGCAAGGGGCAGCTACACCTATTCGCTCAGTAAACATATATCAGGTGACAGCTATGGTGCCAGGCATGGTGCTAGGTGCCAAAAACACAGGAAAATATGTGATCCCTATCTTCGTGGAGCTGAATCTGAGGGAAAAACAGATGAAGAAACTGAAAAGTATAAGTTGCAACTGAAGCGCAATGACAGAAAAATGAACAGGATGTCATAGGAACAGCCAGGAGGCTGTAATCAGGGAAGACTTCCTGGAGGAGTTGTTATCTGGGCAGATAGGAGGCACCAAGTGTAGGCTGAAGCCACTCAGACTGGCTTGCAAAAGTCAATTACATACATTTCTTCCCAATTCTGCATTTAGTAACCAAATGGGTCATTTGAAATAGCAATGATACAATAAGCGTTCCTATCTCAGACAACAGCAAACCCTACAAACGAACCTTTGTCCTCCTGAAGACATGGCATTAAACATTTCCCAGAACACCAATGGGTAGGATATAGTCAGGCTGGAGGGGAGGGCATCTCAGGCAAAGTTTACACCACGGGCAAAGGCATGAAGGCCAGAAAAAGGATGAGGTAGAAGCTACAGGACTTGAATTTTTCTAGACTATAAAGTATTGTGTAAATTACAGCTGTAATGGCAGGAGACAGAACAGAGAGGGAGGCAAGGCCTGATGTTGGAGGGTATTGCAGTCATGCTAGGGCATTTCTACCTTACCCAGAAGGAGAGGGAAGACAAAGAAGTTTCAAGGTAGGCTGTGATATGCTAATATTTTGGAAGCATCATCCTCTTTACATCCACTAAAGCCTCTCCTCAGGTCAAAACTAAAACAAAAAGGAAAATAAACTTCTAAAAAGTACAAAGATTTCAATAATAGGACTCATCTTTCCCACCACAATAGCATAATTTGGTTCAGATAGGTAATCTCTAGAAGGCATCATGGTTTAGGTCTAATCAAAAGATAGTAGTAGCCACACAGGGGGTTAAAGGGGGAAGTTTAATATAAAGAATTATTAAGGATGAAAAAAGACTATAAGATATAAGGAAACTGTATATGGCACCCTAGGGCGAGGGAGAGCACCGAAGGACGGACAAACTCGGAAGGGGCGTGCTGGCTGGAGGAGGCGAGTTCTGCCCACCACATGGCAGACAAGCTTGCAGCGGGGCCGAGCACCCGTGGGGGTGCAGGCAGGGGAGCTGGCCATCGGAACTGGCCTGGGTGCCTGGGTGCCTGGGTGCTGCAGGGGCAGCACCCCTTCAGGGCACGTGGGCAGTGAGGCCTCAAGAGCTCATCAGAGGCTGCTGTGAAATGCTTATGGCCAGGCCGAGGCTGTATGGAGGCACAGGGACCGTGTTCTGGGCCCAGGGTTACAGCACATTCCACTCACGTCCTCACACCCAACCAGCCGCCCCAGGCCCACCCTAGCAACCAGAGGACAGCCTCTTCTTCCCACAGGGGCCCCTCAGTGCCCCCAGCCGGAAAAGCTTAACACTTTAATCTCACTCCTAAAACTTTATTAATTATATATATATACACATATATGTCTCTGTGTGCGCGTATATCTGGTATGTTACACAAAAATATAATTTTACCTACTGTATTGGTCGCTATACAGGAGAAATACTTCAAGGAATCCTGTCGTTTATCACAGAGCATATGAAAGGATGTATTTGGAGCTCAGAGACCCCCCGATTAATCAGTACCTGAGACAGGAAGTCAGTCAAACACGCTTAACAGAAATGGGGAAAAATGAGGCCATTCCCACTCCCCGGTACTGGAAACCTGTCTGTGCCAGACTTCTCCAGCCGTCCCTGGACGCCGAGGAATTGCCTGCAGCTCATCCTGGGTGTCAGCTTGGGGCACTAGGTGAAAGAGGGTCGGCTCCGGTACTGACGTGGTTTCAATGTGACCGGGCTCTGAGACCTCACTCATTCCCTCCAGCCACTGAAGGCTGGTCCACCCCGTGTTTGACTGACTTTCCCCAGCTCTCACATGGGTCATTGCTCTGAGATGCCTCCACGTCCCGCGGCTCCACGTGACACTACATGCTCCACTTCCCACCGTCTCTCTTTGAGGGGAGAGGGGGGATAATCTAGCCGTGCCGCGGCTCTCAATTTTGTTGATGGTGCAGACAAGCCCCACTCATGAGAGACCACGGCTGAGTATACCACAATCCCAACATTTAGTTAAGTTTTGTGTGAAGTCTTAAAGCCTCAGTTTTCTCCTCCATGAAATGGGGATGTAAAGCACCTGTCCATGAGATCGCTAGAAGAATGAAATGAGATACTCTGGGTAAAGCACATAGGCAGCACCATTGCATAGGAAATACTTGGTAAGTAACTACTATGCTGTGCTGATGGCCAAAGCTCAATCCCCCAGAGAAATAGGCAGCTGTGCCATTGAGTTCCTCAAAATGCTAAAAATGTAACAGTTTTTTATCTTATTATTATTCTGAGAATCATTATTACCCAACTGAAAGAGAAATGGGTTTTGATAGACTGGTTCTTACTGTCCCCTGGATTCACTCCCAGGGAAGAGAATTTGCAAGGATTTGCCTATGATTTCTCTTTTTAATTCGGCTGATGGTGGTATTCATTATCCACTTGAGGTGGTATTAGAATAAATTAATATTAAAATATTTAAATTTAGAACAATGTGTTTGAAATGCCATTAGGAAGATTTATCACCTGCAACGAGAAATCAGGCCTCTGTTAGCAACAACCCCCAATTCAGTGAGTTTGGAGACCTCCGGCTCACATCATTCATTACCCAGCCCCTCTCTCCCTCTTTGTCCCCTGATGCTGTGGGGACAGCTGTTCTTGGGGTCACTGAGGGTTTGTTCTACTGCCTCGCTTTGTGCCTCAGACACCAGCCTCTGACTGGGGGGTCCTTCTTACCATCAGTCTCGGGCCAAACTGAGGCCAAGTCACAATCCAAGGAAAGGAGAAACTCACTTCTCAGACCAGTGGATAAAAATGATGCTGAATATATTCCAAGGAAGTGAAATGATTATTCCCCAACTTAGAGGACAGAGCTGTGAGACAGAATGCCACCAAATCTTGGAGGCTGTAAAGCGTGGTCATTAAAAGCGTAGGCTCTGGCTTCAGGTCCCTGCCACTCACTGGCTATGACATGTTGGGCAGGTTACTTCACCTCTCTGGGGCCTCAATATCCTCATCTGAAATATGGGGTTGATGATTACATCTGCCTCAGGTTGTAAAGATTTCATGAAGTTAATATACGTACAGGCCTTCAAACATCTGGCACATGGTTAAAGCTATTGATGCATTTGCTATTCTTATCTGGTCTTTGAAGAAGACTTAAGGGGAAATATAATTATAGGTTATTCTAATCAATTAGGCACCTGCCAGCATTCCAGAAGACCCCATACTTATAAGATCCCTTTCCTTAGCTCAGGCATGTCTCCCTTTGCCAATTTCATTCAAAAGGATAATGACCTACTTTCAAGTAGAAAGCCCCCAAAAAGTCACTTGAGAGGAAACCCTCAGAAAATTCCCGAGTAATCTGTTGGGGTAAAAATAGCAGCCTCTTAAGTCTGCTTTAAAGCTGCCAGCCCCAAACTAGCCCGCGGAGCTGCCAGCCAGGAGAGCGGGTGAGCCACGTGCAGTTCGCCAGCCTGGTGCCCGGCCCCGGCGCGTTCACGGTGTGAAAAGGGGTCTGCTGTGCACTTGTGGTGTGTCCCATTTTTGGATGTATATTCAACTTCGCCACAAATTTTACTTAAAACAGATACCCTGCCAGGAACTATAGTCCAAGCTCATCCAAGGACCTTCGAATCTCTTCCACGCCTCCTTCACGGATGTTTGAAAATTCCTTTGGCCAAGAGCTCCAGTCCCCAAGGGACAAAGCCGGGGCCTGAGAATAGGCCGCCTCTAAATGGGGCTTCTAAAACATCAGATAAATAATATTTGGTACATATTTATACTAAAAAATTCTTATTTACCTGAAATATAAATCTAACTGGGCTTTTTGTATTGTTATTTGCTAAAATCAAATTTTGAATAAACTTTTTTCTTAGTATAAGGATATCTCAAATATTATGTGGAATGTATTTATCCTAAAAATAAATTTATCTAAAATTCGAGTTTAACTGGGTGTCCTGATTTTTATCTGACAACCTCATTCTGAGTGTTACTGATTCATTTAACTCTCATACAACTGAATGAGGGATATACTGTTATTAATTCTGTTTTACAGATAAGGAAAAAGAGGCTAAGTAATTGGCCAGAAAACAATCTGGCAACACCAAGTGCTGAAAAAAATGCAGAGCAACTGGAACTCCCTGAGGCTGCTGGTGGAAATGCAACAGGGTGCAGTCACTTTGGGGAATCATTCGGCAGCTTCTTAAAAGTCAGCATACACCGACCAGGTGACCCTACCTACAATGTTACCTGCCAAAACACTTTGGGAAAGTTGTGATTGAATACTGTGAGGCCAAAGTCCAAAATAACTACACGCACAAATACTGTACTCTATTTGGGATTTTGTTTTGCACAGTGGCAGGATTAGGAATTCCAAAATTACATGTATACTACAGAGGAACAAATAAGACAATGTATTGCAAATAATTACAGCCAATTTCTCACTATTGGAAAAAGAAGTTTTGAGTGAGGAATGGGGGAAAGTTTGAATGCACTCTCAGGGGCTGCATTAGAGGTAGACACAGTCAATACTGACTTATGTCTTAAAAAATAAATAGACAGAGAAATAAGAACAGGTATGCATGCATATTCATGAGTTAGCACACGCACATGTATTGCCTTATTCTACCCACTGGGACATGCTAGAAGCAATGACACCCCAAGAGCAATGAGTCCATCTGCTGTCCAGGTCTTGGTTTCTAACACCACTTGGCTCCTTGGAGAACTGGTTCATTCTAGAGTCAGAGTAGGAAACATGGTAAGATGAGCCTGAAATATCTTGTGGTGCCAGAAAGTAAGGAACTACTAAAATATAAATTGAAATATGGGGACATATCAAAGGGACACCAAAAGTGCTCCCAAAGGCCAAAGTTGGAACCACTTGAGCAACAAAATAAATGAGAGGACTGAATTATAACTCAAAGAACAAGATACATATCCACGAGTCCACGCTGATATAAATAACTGAATAAATAAACAACGGGGAACTGACAAGTCTTCCTTACAGAAGAATTCCAATTAACCAGAGAAGGAATGAAGGAAGTAGAATATCACCATTAAACCATCACAGTAATAATTGCCAAAAGCAAGATTCACGGGAGGATGCTAAAATCCGGGGGCAAGAGTATGAGCAGAAATAGAAGACGTGCAGAAGCTCAAAATATCTCTCCTCAAATGTTTAATATTTACAAAAGCAACATAGTGAGTTTATGGTGGAGAATCCCTACAAACACCACCTTAGCCAAGTGATCGAGGTTAATTAGCATCAACAGTAACAAGTATCAAAATTGTGTACCCCTGATATGATGCTCCATTGTATCCTTTCACGGTCATTAAAGGCAAGGGTCACTGAGGGGCTGTCATAGATGGGGGAAGGCTAAGGAGACATGACGACTAAATGAAATGTGGGGCCCTGGGATAGAAAGAAAGAACAGCAGTGGGAAACATGGTCAAGTCCGAACTGTGCCAAGGTTAATTTCTAAGTTCACATAAACATTCCATGTTTATGTAAGATGTTACACAGGGG
>PVJD01004987.1:0-48719 GCA_004026545.1 Mormoops blainvillei
CTAAAAGGTACAGGAATGTAACTGTCATCAGAGCTTGGATGAATACATCAAGCTTGGTTTCTCCCCATCTCCTGCCCCATTTTCATCTTTATTAGCTACATGTAGGCAGACACTTCCCAAGCAATGCTAAGACAGCCCCCAATAGCTCAAGGTTCATGTCTTGTCACTTTAACAACACTATTGGAAAGGGCTCTTCTCTCTCCCGGGAGATCCTCAAAAGTTCAGAAATTAGATCTAATGGCTTGCACCCTCAGTCCCTTGCCTATTTCTGAATCCACCAAAGTAGCCAAGGAAAAGTAATAAGCCCCACGGTCTCAGGGCTGGTTCTCCAAAAACAAATCTGGGTGCTATTGTCATAAGAAGAGGACATTGATGCCTGAAGGCAAAAATAACAAATGTGCCCTATGATCCACCCCTTACCCTCTCATTATCTGCACAGCCTTCCTTCCATTTGTAGAATTCCAATGATATCTCTACCTAACATAATGTAACGACACCACATACAGGCAAAAATTAAGTCACTCCCTCTCTGGTCACAGGCAACCCCAAATTATGTCCTGTGTTTGTATCTGTCTCCAAGGCCAGGGTCTCTAGGTCATGTAGATTCCTCTCGATGAGATCTAGATAAGGCACCTCACAGTTGACACCTGTCAGACTAACTAGAAGGTGGAAGCAGTGCCAACGTATACAGCAGTGCTCTTGTACACAAGAGTGAAAATAGGGTAATACAATAGAATCTCCCATTTGGAAATGAAAAGGGGAAACGGCACGTGATGTCGGGAGTCCTCTGCCTCTTCCACGTTCCACTGAAGAATGACAGCAAGGATTTACGCGCTAGTAGTGAGCGGGGTCCTCAACCAGCCCATCTGACAACCCTGGTTCTCTTCTTCCAGAGGACCCCCCTGCTCATTGTCCTCCATCTCCACATCTGAGGAGGGACACTGGGGGCGACCCTGTAGTGACCTACTTCCAGGTGGTGCAAGTTTGGGAATGAGGCTGAGCAACCGCAGGCCCTTGTCAGCTGTGCCAAGGTTTTCCTGGCAAAACAGCTGCTTCAGAAACTCAGCACTTATTACTCTTTTGGTTGATTTGCATTTGGTCATTTCATGGGATATTAACCAAAGCAACAGATATCGTCCTTACTCTAGACTCTGGCCTGAGAGCTCTGTCTCTTAGCAGCAGCCCGAGGACTCTACCTTCCTTTTCAACTCAGTGGTCTCTGCGGCACCTTCTGCATCCGGGAAATTCAAAACTGTGGCCTGCACTGGAAAGGCTCAGCCATCTGCCTGCTGCCCTGCAGCCCAGGGGATACTTAATATTTTAATGAATCAGTGATTCATGCTCTCATACCATGTCTCTTCTTTCATAGTTTATGATTAAAAGACTTTTTAAAAATGTTATTGACATACAGAGAAGTGAAGAAATCCTGTATCTCCAGCCCAGTGAATTGTCAACAAAGTGCACTCGGCAGTGAAGCCATCACCAGGTCAAGACACAGAACACCACCAGGCCCCTCGGAAGCCTAGCATGCCTCCTCCCAACTGCTTCCCCTCCCACCTCCCCCCAGCATCTCCATCCACCTGAGCTCTAACACGGCACACAGGTCTTGCCTGTTTCCGTAGCTTACGTAAATGGAGCCCTATCAGGGGCGATTCAAGGATGGCAGGGGTAGGAAAGTGTGCCACAGCGTCAGCAGTCTCCCCCTTCTGCTCCGCGCTGCTCTGTCCATGGCAGGTGCCCAGCGGCCCATCTGCTCCTGCTGCGCAGGCTCAGGCAGCGGCCTGGGTGCCTGGAGACGTCACAGAGATGGCGGGGACCAGGCCCCACTGTCTGGAGTGTGCAGGCAGTTTGCTCGGGCTCAACGCAAAAGGCAGAAAGTCCATGGCTCCTCACGGCAGCACCTTTGCTTTGGGACCTAAGAACTGGGCCCCTGTGGCTTTGAGCCTCGGAAAACACAAGGATAAAGAGGATGCCACAGCTGCCCGTGAAGTTCGCAGGTGTGGCCAGGTGACAGGCTTCCTAGCTGAACACGAAGTTTAGAAAGGGAACTGCAGCTACGCTGTGGAAGGCTTGACATGCCAAGCCACATGCATGGACCACAGCTCGACCTTTGTGATCTCTCGATTTTGTGATTGCAAAAGATGATCCACAGGGTGGAGCAGGAAAATAATAAAATTTCTATGTATTTTTTTTATATGCTTAAATACCAAATAAACTAAGCTTTACAAATATTCATTATAAGCAATGACTTTCGGGCCTTCGCTTGGTCCACTCGTCAGTGATCACAAGTCATCAAGGGTCCTGAAGGATCCTGGGGAAAGAGGGGACATTGGTTGGCAGTGGCAACTTTGCTTCTGGGCTCTCTCTTAGCACCATGTGACCTGCATTATATGAGCCAATGTAAGTGGAATTATAGAGTGGATCTAGTTTTTAACTAATCTAACCATCCCCCAAATGGGCAAAGGCTTTATTTATTTATTTATTTTTAAAGAAGACGTGGGTTGAAGTAATAAGGGAAGAGAGTAACCAACAAGAAAAGGGCAGGCCTGACCAGTTCTGAGTCAGCTATACTATGAACGAAAACAATGACAGTATAATTAGAGGATTTGGACTTCTGGCCAAGATAGAGGTGTAGGTATACATACTTTGCCACCTCGCACAACCAAAGAAGGATGACAACAAATTTAAAAACAAAAAACAACCAGAGCTGCCAGAAAATCGAACTGTATTGAAGTCCGATAACCAAGGAGGAAAGAAGAAACATTCATCCAGACTGGTAGGAGGGGCGGAGATGGGCAGCCAGGGTGGAGAGGATGTGTGGCAAGGCAGCGGCTGGAGGACTGGGTAGTCCCATAATCGCCATGTGGATAAACTAGAAGGCACAACTGGGGAGTGAAATAGACCACACAACCCAGGGTTCCAGCAAGGGAAGAAAGTCTCAAAACCTCTGGCTATAAAAACCTATGGGGGTTGCAGCAGTGGGAGAAACTTCCAGCCTCACATTGGAGTTTCATTGGAGAGACCCATGGGGTCCTTGAATGTACACGAACCCACACACCCGGGAATCAGCACCAGAAGGGCCTAATTTGCTTGTGGGTAGCAGGGAAGTGACTGAAAGCAGGGCAGGAGCTGGGCAAGTGGCATTGTTCCCTCTCTGACCCCACCCCCACATACAGCACCATGACAAAGCAAATCGGATTGCCCCGCCCGGTGAATATCTAAGGCTCCGCCCCTAACAACATAAGAGGTGCTCTGAGACAGATATATGGCCCGAATGAAAGAATAGATCAAAACTCCAAAAATAGAACTAAACAAGAGGAGACAGCCAACCTATCAAGATGCAGAGTTCAAAACACTGGTAATCAGGATGCTCACAGAAATGGTTGAGTATGGATGCAAAATAGAGGAAAAAGTGAAGGCTATGCAAAGTGAAATAAAGCAAAATATCCAGGGAACCAACAGTGAAGGGAAGGAAACTGGGGCTTAAATCAACAATTTGGAACAGAATGAAGAAACAAGAATTCAGAAAAATGAGGAGAGGTTGAGGAACCTCTGGGACAACATTAAACGTTCCAACATCTGAATCATAGGGGTGCCAGAAAGAGAAGAGGAAGAGCAAGAAATTTAAAACTCATTTGAAAAAACAATAAAGGAAAACTTCCCCAATCTGGTGAAGGAAATAGACTTCTGGGAAGTCCAGGAAGCTCAGAGTGTCCCAAAGAAGTTGGACCCAAGGAGGAACACACCAAGGCACATCATAATTACATTACCCAAGGTTAAAGATAAGGAGAGACTCTTAAAAGGAGCAAGAGAAAAGGAGACAGTTACCTACAAAGAGGTTCCCATCAGACTATAGCTGATTTCTCAAAAGAAACCTTACAGGCAAGAAGGGGCTGGAAAGAAGTATTCAAAGTCGTGAAAGGCAAGGACCTACATCCAAGATTACTCTATCCAGCAAAGTGATCATTTAGATTGGAAGGGCAGAAAAAGTGCTTCCCAGACAAACTTAAAGGAGTTCATCATCACCAAGCCCTCATTATATGAAATGTTAAAGGGATTTATCTAAGAAAAAGAAGATCAAAACTATAAGCAGTAAAATAACAACAAATGTACAACTCTCAACAACTGAACCTAAAAAACAAAAACAAACAAAGCAAACAACTAGAACAGGAACAAATCACAGAAATGGAGATCACATGGAGGGTTATCAGTGGGGAGGAGGGGAGGAGAATGGGGGAAAAGGTACAGGGAATAAGAAGCATAATTAGTAGACATAAAATAGACAGGGGGAGGTTAAGAATAGTACAGGAAAGGGAGATACCAAAGAACTTATATGTATGACCCATGCACATGAACTAAGGGACGGGGGTGGGAATGCTGGTGGGAGAGGGGTGCAGGGTGGAGGGGGAAAAAGGGGAGAAAAAATGGGACAACTGTAATAGCATTAGCCAACGACCATTGCAATTAACAAGATATTTAAAAATACTGTTTACATTCATTATCTTTACCATGCCTTTTCTGAATTGTTATGCAAACTTTATAATCAGCAGAATGTATTGGTGGTACAGTAATACATGTATAAAATTACACATGAATGAGTACCTCTGCAGGGAGTGCACACTCCACACTTCTCACTGCTAACACTGGGCAATCAAACAACTGGGAGCCGCTCTTGGAAACAACGTAACCCAAAGGTGGCCTAGATCCCCCTGTAGACCACCCCTACTTCCCAAGAACTTCTTTGCAGGGCAACAAGAGGAAAAATGTTAAGAAGGGAAGCAGGGTACTGCATCTTCATAACTCTGTCGAAGACCAGCCCAGGGCATAAGACCTACCCATAGTTTAACCAGGCTGTTTCCTCCTCGTGGTGGCCACGTGCCAGAGAGGAAACATATCACCTAAACTCAGTTCTGTCACTCACAGAGATTTGGGGCCTTTCACATCAATGCCCCTGCAAAGTAAAGGAGGGGTACTAGGTGCTTTTATGTTACTGTTAATTCTTCATCTTAGTATGTGTTTGAAGAATACTAATTTTCTATTGCTGGTAGTGGTTTTCTTTTAAAACCAACTTCTGTGAGTTCTATATGAGTGGATTTTAAAATATTAAGCAATGTAGCTAGAGTGCAGATTTGTATGTCAAAATTGGACAGGAGAGATGTAGATGCTGTAGTTAAATGACGTTTATTTAGTGTCCACAACTGAAACCATAATTACTCTTATTTCAAACAGATATAAACTAAAATATTGTAAAGCCCTTAGAGCAAATAACAGGCCTCAGACAAGCATGTTTCAGTTCAGGTTTTGCCCCATGTCCTAGTCCATTTAGGTCCCCATCACAAAAACACCGTAGGCTAAGTGGCCTAATCAACCAGCCTTTCTCTCTCACAGTTCTGGACTCTGGAAGCTCCAAGGTCAACGTGCCAGCAGATTCAGTGTCTAGTGAGGGCTTCCCCAACCTTTACGCTGTGTCCACAGAGGGAAAAGGGGCAAGGAAATCCTCACTAATGCCACTGATGAGGGCCCCACCCTATGACGTAAGCCTCTCCCAACGGTCCTGCCTCCCAAGGCCACTGCTTTGTGGGTTATGGCCCAACATAGACACTGTGGGACACATGCATTCAGCCCGCACTTGGTCTCTGGCTCCTCTCTTAAGACGAACTAATGCAAATCAAAGGATGAAGAATAAGGTGGCTCTTTGTGGTGACAGCTTCTGCTGCTTGGGGGTGGGGCCCCTGATCTCTGAGCCCAAGGCCCTCACAGGCCCCTCCCAGGGACTCCTCCCATCTCTGGGCAGCTTTGTATTTCTTTTTTTCAGAAGGGAATGGAGAGGAGGGGTGTGGGGAGGGGGCACTGGTCTGTTTGTTGTTTTTCACAAAGAATGTTCTCTGCCGTGCTGCCGTGGAGCCTAACTCTAATGGGAAGAAGTGGTCAAATTCCAGGAAAGAGAGTGACAAGCAAACAGACTAAAGAAAACATGAGTTTGAGGGCCTGCCGCTCACCCGGGCTCCATCTCCAGACAGAAGTGTGCGGGTTTGGTGCCCCCTGCTGTCCCTTTCCTGCCTATGTCTGTGATCTGAGCTCCTGGTGTCCTCTGTCCTGTTTCCTACTCTACGAGTCCTGAGTTTCCTGTGTCTCCTGTGTTGTGTCCTGTGTCCTCTCTTTCCCATCTCCTGTGTTCTCTGTGTCCTATGTCCTGTATCCCCTTTATCCTGTATTCCCTGTGTCCTGTGTTTCCCATGTTCTGCCAGAGACAGCCTCTTGACTGTGGTGAGCAGGGAGAGTCACTGCAGAGTGAGTATGTAACCGTGGACAGGGCACCGTGGTTCAAAAATGCTCCGGAAACGTCAGCACTGTCAAAGCCACGACTGTTAAGGAAATCCGGTGCAGTGAGGTGACTCTGCATCCCAGCCCCATCACCGTCACTGCACTGAGTTACTGCGTCACCTGAAAAGATGACAGCAGAACCTGGTCTGAGTCCCCAGCTAGGCCACCCCAGAGTTACCTGGGTGTACTGGGAACACAGTTACTCCTGTGCCAGCCCTTGTATGGATTGGGACTGAGGCTGAGAGCAGGGTAGTAACATGGGGAACACAGGACAATCATTTCTTTCAGAAACAATAAACAAGCTTCTACACCGAGCGAGGAGGCACTGTAACTAATGCAAAGGGCTCCCGCGTTCTCTGCAGGGAAGGGCAGGGCCTCTGCTTTCAAAGGGCAAAAAAGAAACAGAGATTAAAAACATAAATGGTTAAAGGATTAGTTACCAGTTATGCAGCCAGCTGCTTTGCCATTGTCTTCAGTGTTAACGAAGACACTGTAAAATAATCATTGCCAGGTTACACATGGGGAAACTGAGGCTCAAAGAAGCCAAAGTACACAGGCCAGAAGTGGTCAAGGTAGGTCTCAAAAACTGGTCCTAACTCCAAACCCCATGCTCTGTGCAGTCACATCCTTCTGTGGTTTAATGCTGTCCTACACAGGGAGAAACTAGAGCCACCCACGTGGGCACAACACGGGCACACACTCACGGACGGGGAAGGCACAGTGTCGCCCCTGGTTAGAGGAAGGCAAATGGAAGGGATGGGGCATGTACAAGCGTTTTCTTTCTTTTATGTTCAAAACACACAAGGTTGAAAACCAAGTATCACTCAAGGTGTCCTGTTAGGTAAAAATATCTTTATTTTTTATTGAATTTATTGGGGTGACATTGGTTAACAAAATTAGATTTCAGACGCACAATTCAACAACACATCATCTGTAGATTGTACTGTGGGTTCACCTCCCCAAGTCAAGTTTCCTTCCATCACCATTTACCCCCCACTTTACCCTCCTCTACCTCCCGATAAAAATATTTTTAAATGCTAATAAAAACTGTTCATTGCAAAAAATGTCAATATTTGTTTATCCTGATTGGTGGGTGCATGGCTGCTATTTATATCAGTACAGCTCCATATTTTTAAAGAATTTTCCTAAAGAATATTTTGAAAGAAGAAGAAAAGAAACTGGAAGGAAATAAGTATCCTCCAAGAACCTGAATCTGCAATCATGAAAACCACTCTGCCCACTTAGTAACCACACGTGAGCTTGACTGCAAAACCACGGGCTCCATCCGCACAGAGCAGATTCAGCCCTTCACCCAGCGGCTTTCGTCTGGGGACCTCTGAGCACCTCGCAAACACAAATTAATTGCACCTCCTGTCGTATTCTAAAAGACGGAGGAGTGTCTTACAGATTAAGTAGAGTCTGGGGAAAATGAAGTGTCTCGTCTAACATCACATCGTGAGTTACAGACTGAACCGGGGCTAGAGATTTAGGAACTTGACAAGCAGCCCTGTGGCCCAACCACAACTGTTGACAAAGAGGAAACCTAAGCACCAACCATCCCCCCGTCCCGGCCCTGAGCTACTGTGCGGCAAGGCACCTTTAAGAAGCAGCCCCTACGGAGGGGTCAGCCTCTGTTTCTGCACAGTAAGCCTCGTCTGAAAATATCCTTCCACACATAAATAGGGATCTTTTTCAGGGACAACCCAAACCACATCCTCTGGCTTTCACGGTACGCGTCCAACCAGGCTTTTTTAAGCGCTGGACCTATGGTGGAGTGAAGCGGCTCTCCTTCCCGTTTTTCCTTCTCTCTGCAGTCAGGGCCAGGGCCAGGGCCCGGGCCAGGGAGGCACAGCCCTGCAGAGCCAGTGCAGAGACCACTGGTTTCACATTCCCCTTGGGGCGGCAAGACACCCTCTGATTGTTGATCCTGGAACTTACTTCCTCTTTCAGTTCCTCCTGCTTTCCTACCGGATTCCCATGGCATCGGGACACCAGGAAGGTTCCAGTCCCTGTCATCTCACAGCCCAATTCTTATCCTCTCATTGCTCTCCGTGGCTCCTGGCTGCTGAGGGCGATGGTCTGACCGCTGCTCAAACTCCTCTGCCTCCCCTCTGGCTGAGGGGCAGGTCTCAGGGCAGCTCCCACGGAGCCCTCCAGCCTCTCCTCCATCTGTTCACGCTTCCTAGAAGCAGAGTCCCCCATGGGGCAATTCCTCTGGACCACCCAGAAATGTCCAAGTCAGCCAAGAGAAAGGGGTCCGGAGCTCCGCCATCGAGTTTACACGAGGCCAAAGGAGAAGGGTGGCCAAGCAGCAAAGCCCAGCACAGGTGTCCAAGCTGCACCTGCGGGCCGAATGTGTCCCAGGGTGGCTGTGAGCGCAGCCCAACACAAAACCGTAAATTTACTTAAAACATTGTGAGATTTTTTTCTGATTACGTGTCACAGTGTATTCAATGGGTGGCCCAAGACCACTCTTCTTCTTGCAGTGTGGCCCAGAGACACCAAAAGGTTGGACACCCCTAGAGAGTTCCAAAGCGCAGAAGTCATGAGAAGAGGACTTAGACGAGCAGAGCCCGAAGCCCAAAGCTGGCGGCTGGATGGGCCTTCTCCATGCTCTCTGCGGCCCAGTGCAGGGAAGCGCTCAGGAGGAGACACCACCACCTTGTCAGGTCCCCTTTCCCAGGTGAGGTAGCCTGGGCTTCCCTGGGTTTGCCACCAGCAGACACCGGCGCTGTCCACTGAAGTGCTGAGGACGGAGGGACAGAGGCCTGAAGGCTGCCACCGCGCCTCCGCAGACCAGGCTGCGGCACTGCAATGACTCCAGCACGCAGAGGCTCCTGGGCGCGGGCAGCGCTGAAGCGCCCTGAGCCTCAGCTTTGGGTCCATCCTGTGACCAAGAAGGAGCTGTGGTGGTTCCTCCCTGGGGAAGAACACCATCACAAGGGATTTGTAGGAAGACCACTCTGGCAGCAGCTGTTAGGGGACAGGGAAACAACTTGGGAGATGATGACAGGAGTCTTGGGGGAAGACAACAAGAGCCTGACTGCGGCCGGGTGCATGAGTCTGGGAGGAGGGGCTGTTTGCAGTCCTGCGCCGGTCTCGGGGAGGGCTGGTGACAGGTGAGGGGGAGCGAAGCCTTCAGCCAGTAGGCGGGAAGACAAGAGGACTGTTTCCAGCGCATCGGCCGGCAGTGATGACTGTTATTAAAACCATGTTTGCCCAGGAGTAGACATTATGGGCTACTCTGTTCCTTGACACATTTTACCCCTAATTTTTGCTCAGATGTCTTGTTCTACTACAAAACTGTAAGTTACTTTCTGATAAAAATCTTTATCTTTGAACCCCCAGGGTCTAACATTGTACCTCACATAAAACTGTTTAACAAATAAAGTCAATAAGCTCTCATGGGCTAGAGTACAGAAATAAATACATATATAAAGTTAATATATATGTTTACACTAATTATATATAATTAATATATATTTATAATTAGTGGGAGAAGCTGGAAGGTAGGGTTCATGTTTTAAAGGATGTTGCATTAAGGATATACTGTTATTTGTATATTTGATACTGTAAGTAACAGGGAGTCATTGAAGTTGTATGAGAGGAAAGTAATTTGATTAGAGCCATGCTTAGGGAAACTAAACTAGCAAAGTTGTGTGTAATGGGTTAGAGCATTCCAGTTAGAGGAAAGAGAAGTGAGAACAGTCCAAAAGTTATAGTAATATTCTATCATAAAGCGTCCCCCCAGAGCACATCCCTAATGGTCCACGGCCCCTTCTACAGAGTACAACCTAAGTCACTAACCATTAAATTGAAAATCACATCTCAGGAATTCCAAGTAAGACAGACACAAATACAGTAGAGGATCCAACGGGTTTGTTCAAATATTTCCGTCTTTGCTGGGAAAGGCTGCTCCTTCGAATGCCAAAAGCGTTTACAACTCTCCCAAGTCTGAGCCTGTGCCATGTTGTAAGTTTGAACAGGCCCACATCTGGCTTTAATGTCCATCGTCTAAAAAGAAACATATCTGGAGAACTGGGAAGGAAAGAGAAGCTTGTGTTTGGGGGGAAGCGGGGAAGAATGTGTTTTATCTCAAACCATCTAGCTTCTGTTTTATAAAACTCGCCATTGCCAAACGCATTTCAGGCCTGTATTCTCACAATGCTTCCATATAACAGAAAATTAGGGCCTGAAATGGGAATGTCTCTCATTCGTTGCCCTGGTGTGGCAGATGGCTCTCTCCTGACACTCAGGGAAATGGACTTTGCTTTCAGAAAGAAGAGCCTATAAAACAACGAGCTATCGTCCAGGAATGCCTAACCCCTCACGCACAAGCACCAAACAGCGTGTCCTCAAATAATGTTTTGTTCAACGCATTTTGATTATAACATTGTTAAGATATCATTGGAACTCAACTCTTGTTTATATCAATTAGCCTACGGTAAAACTGGTTTCATTATATGCCATCTTACTTAAAGTTGCAGAAACTATTGACGCCCTTAAGTAAGGACTTAGTGTACATAAAATACAAAGAGCATTCCTAAGCAGGGACACGGCCTTGTTCATCTTCATACAGCCACAGGACATTGCGTGTAGCAACTATCTCTAAATGTGAATGCATATACAATCAGTTTAATGAGAAGTCTCAACTCTTAAGGTATAAATATAAACTGGTCTCTCTCTCTGGTAAGCCTATAAGGTTTCTGCAGTTCAGTAAAAATCCAACTGGGAAGCCAGACACCAGGAACTCCCTCCCATCTTGTGGGTGCCCTCGATAACAGAGCAGGTATGGGGAAGGGGGTGGGTGCTTTTTTTAGGTTATACCTAAAACCTTTTGGTTTGATGATGGGCCCCAGTTGACCAATCAGGCAACATGGCACAGCCTGCCATGGGCACAGGCTAACATCATGGGGAGAAAAATGAGAGAAAGTTCAAATACATATATATATTTGACAAACATTTATATGGAATTTATTATATGCTAGCCACTATTTTAATCACTTTAAAATTATTAATTCATTTAACTTAATGCTCATAACAAACCAAGAAGATATGTACTATTATTACTCTCCTTTACAAATGAGAAAACTGAAACACAGAGAATATACTACAAGGTATGTCCAGAAAGTATCCAGCCACATATTATGAAAAATAGAGACATTTATTGCAGAAGATACAAGAAACATTAACATAGGACAATGACGCCTCAGTCCCCTTCAAAGCAGGTACCTTGGGGCCTCACACAGTCCTCCCAATCACCATCAGCTCCCCCGTCGTATTTTCCTGCATCTCTTCAATGGTCTGAAATCTCTTCCCTTTCAAAGGTGATTTTAGTTTTGGGAAAAGCCAGAAGTCGCAGGGTGCCAAATTTGTGCTGTAGTGGGGTCGAGTCACCTGGGTGATTTGATGTTTCGCCAAAAAACTCTGCATGAGACATGATGCATGAACGGGCGTGTTGTCATGATGAAGCTGCCAATCCCCAGTTGCCCACAGATGCAGCCTTCTGAATCATCTGAATAGTCTCTGCAGAGGAATGTTCAAGCTTAATGCAAAATTTGATGCAGATTCATTCATTGCTCTACTTTCTCAGCCGTTTTCAATGTGATGGCCACACAGTACACATGCTAACCCAACAGCATCTACCGCCCCCACTGACTAGTACAGTGAAGTCGTCATTGTTCACACAGGTGCATTCCAGTCCACTCTCCTTGGCTGCCAGGTTACATCAGTGTAATGCAAACCGTTCTCGTTATATTAACAATGGCTGAGCTTTTTCCAGACAGACCTCATATACATAACCTGCCAGGGTTACCCAATCTGTCTAGAGGTAAATTCTGTGTCTTAATGGTAACACCTGGCCTCTTACATGCCTATTCTCTGGATTGCTACATCAACTCGATTTGATTTATTCTGTCTGTAATGATAAACACTGGATTTGTTTTGAGAATTGGTGCATACCTGGTTTTAGGAACAAAAGCACTTGTTGAAAATTAAAATGTGATCATTTTCTCCCTAGTCCAACTCTAGGCACAGTGTGATTGCTTAATACGTGTAAAATTCCAGGACAGAAAAGGGTGTAACGTCAAAACATTTCCCAAGGGTGGCTGCTAGACAGGGCCGCTTGCTGGCTTCCCCTTCCGACCTCTCACTACCCTAGAAGGGCTAAGTCGGGGGAACTTCAGGGAAGGCTTTGGAAGAAAGGACAAGGCAGTTCGCCCTTCCGCAATGCAAATGCCCCAAGAAAAGCAGAGAAAAACTCAGGGCGCCCAGCAGCAGAGCCCACGTGTGCCAGCAGATGCCCTGCCACTGGGGCTGGGGGCGGGGCGTCGCAGAGCAGAGTCCTCGGGCCTGGCAGAGCAGAGGCCAAGCCGGGGGAGGGGAGGAGCAAAGACAGTGAAGACGCAATGTGCTGGCTTCAGGCCCCTGCCTGAATGCTTCCCATCCCACTATTCTTGGACAAAGAGGAGTGGCTCTGTGTGGCAGGAGTGCATGTGTGTGTGTGCGGTGAATGGAACGGGGCCCTGTGCTGGTGACTCACACCAATAGCGCTCCACTGCTGAATTTTGGGTGGCGTCGGACACCCAGCTGTCTTTGTCACAAAGACATTTCATTCCCAAGAGATTGGCAAGTCCCTAACGATTCACTCCCAAAAGACCACTAGAGGTCAAAATTCTATGAACCTATGATCCTTAACATACAGAAATGCCCGTGGTCCTTGGGCACCAAAATCCTTGCAACTGAGGGCAGGAGAGAGAGTGTACTTTCAAAGCGGCAAACAAGACATAAGCCAATCATTTCAAGAGAAATAACCAAACTTTTAGTGTCATGGGTCACAGGGACCAAAGTACTAATTTCAGTTAAAGCTCTGGCCTGTTCCAAGTACTCTGCACCTCCAGGGTTTTTGTAATCAACTGACAGTTTACCAATTTTGTTGAACACTGAGAATTTGTATGGTGTCAGTATAACCAGTAAATAAAATTAAATTTTGGAATCTGTTCTGCATAGACGTGTGACCGAAAGGCACAAACAATATAAATAAAACGAAGCAAGACCTTAGAGTGAAACAGACCTGAGTTTGATCCCCAACCCTGGCAGCTGTCATCTAGGTCAAGTTACTCAATCTCTTTCAACCCTGGTTTTCTCCTTGGCAGAGTGGGGATAATTATACCTTCCCCAGGGATTCGATGGTCTTGTGAAAGTTAAATGAGACAGCACGTAAAAGTGCCCAGCATGATGCCACATACATAAACATTGCTCTTCCCTGCAAAAGTACAGAAAAGCAATATGCCATCACTGCAAAGTGGCAACATTCTGTACATTTACAGATGAGTGCACCACAATGGGGGGAAAATGTACTCAAGGCATTTATTGAGTGCCCAGTACATGTATGCCACAACTCGTAACATGGTGAGAAGACGGGAGGAGGCCTTTCTTCAAAGGAGCTTGCACTCAAGCAGGGAGGAGGCAAAACGTACATACTAGACATCCTGCAGCACAACAGACGCTACTGAGAACCTACATTGTGCCGATGCTTCATGCTGACCACAAATAGGCCCTCATCTGGTCCTCTTAACAACCCAATGAAGTAGTTACCGTTACTCCCATTTTTCAGATGAGGAAACTGAGGTTTAGCAAGGTCCAGTTACTTACTCAAACCACAGAGCTCACATGTGGGCTTTGAACCCGAGCAATCTGAAACTATGAATACTGGCATGCAAGGACTTGTTGCAACTGCATGTGGGCAGAGGAAGAAGAAGGTGGAGTTGGACTAGTGACACAGGCCTCTCGGAGGCCTGAGTTCTAAAGGAAACATGGGATCTGGGCTGGCGGAAGGGAGGAGAGAGGAAGCAGAGTACGGAACTTGCAGGAGAAGCATCCCGCTGAAGGGGAGGAAACCACACGAGGAAAGGGGGGCTTTCTTACGGGGAAAGGAAACTGCAAAGGGGTCCTTTACAAACTGCTGCTTGGAACCCAGAATTCCAACCAGAATTTTCTCCTGCCTAAGAATAATGTCCCACATTCTTAAAGAACACACCATAGTTTACAAAATGCTTACACATAATTTTCTCACTTGATGATGAGAGGTAACATCTATTGAGCAATGTGTAATAAACCAGGCACTGAACTAAGCTCATTCCAGCCTCAAATGACCCTATGAGGTCGGCTCTAGTATTGCCCCTCCTAGATGAGAAAACAGAGGCCAAGGTCAGCTAACACGTGGCAACAGTAGAGTCCAAACCCAGCTCTAACTCTGGAAGGCATCACTTAGCCATAGAGTCCTCAAAACAATTTCGGTACTAAACAGGTCAAGAATTAACACCATTTTTCAGATGAAGAAACTCAGTCTCAAAGAGAGCCAGGAACTTAACTAGGTTTACCTCCACCAACAACCAAACCGGGCTCTGTGACAGCCACTCCTCAACCCCCCTCCCCCACCCCAACTAGGGCAGGCCGCAGGGATCCTTCCTCCTTTCTATGGCCCTCTCAAAGGAGGGAGCGTGTGCGTCTTTCCAGGACTGAGGGGGTTCCCAGGGGCTCCTGGAGCTGCCTGCAGGGGCTGCAGCCCAGCCACATGCCTGCGCCCGCCGGCCGGCCTGTTGTTATTGCACAGTAGCTGGCACTGCCCCCGCGGCCCCTGCCAGAGGGCTGGGTTGGTCTTCCTGTCTATCTCCTCTTTGGCAGCTGTGTTTTCAACAGGGAGAGTCCCCTGTTCGCTTCTCCCCGTGGGAGGACCCACTCCAACTCCCCTCATTAAATACCAGGCTCCAGTGCGCTGGTCAGGGTTGTGTCAGGATAAGATTAAGAAGGTGGACCCGCCCGGTGCAGTGGGTGGGCACCAAGGCGCTGCGCTGGGGCCCTCGACTGGGCAACCTCCCCACCCAGGCCTCCCAGAGGCCGCAGCCTATGCACCTTTGGGGACCAGGAGGCCCAGGTTGTGAACCCCAGCACCAGGAGGCCCTCCCTCTGTCTGAGGTTCCGGACAGTGACAGCCTTCCCACTATGGACCATGGCTTTGTCAGTGTGGGAGCCTGAGACTCTAGGGGGAGGAAGAGGAGGAAGAAGACAGGGACAAAGGGAATGAAGAAAGAAACATGGAAAGAAAAGACCAACACAGAGCAAGTGCTGCCGGTCCAGGCTCTCAAGCAAGTGTGAGGCCCTGCCCCCGGCCCTGCCTAACAAGTGTTAGCTGCACTCACGCGAAACTGAGTACATTATGGACTACACCGTGTACTGGCCTGGAATACAAAAATGAAGACCGTCCTCTTTCACATCCTCCTCCCAAAAGGGCGGTGACTTCATCCACGCCCAAGTCTCCCAGGTTTCCCGCACCTGGACTCTCGCAGGACAGCTGCGCCCTTAGAACAGATGCGTTTCCTGCCCCCCTTCTGAGAGGGGCCGGCAGTCCTTCCCTCCTCTCTCCTCATCCTCCCCCCGTTCCCACCCCTTCACCTTGGCCCTCAGTCGACCCATCACTCACAGGTTTTCACCCTCTGTCTCACCCTTCCCTCCACCTTTTCTGTCTCTCTGGCTCTGCTTCTGGCCATGCACGTGGTTTTTAAATCCACCCCTTCCTTTCAGTGGTTGGAGAAGGGATAAAAAGCTTTCCTTTATGTTTGCCAGCATTTAAACCGAAGCTTCTGAAAACACCCCAGGGTAAAGACTATGAAAGGGGGACAGTCTCTTTCAACTGATTGTTTATGAAGAATTTAGCAGGGGACACCAGCAGGGTGCTCAGTAATCACTGGTCCCATTCACCTGGCCCAGGCCCAGCCCTCCCCAGCTCCTGGCGGGGGCACAGCAGCCCACCTGCCCCGCGCTGGCCCCCTCTCCCGCACCAGCAGTCTCGGCAGCAGGTGCCATGGGGCTGGGCTCTGCAGAAATGGGCCACCCGGCCTGCATAGAGGGCCCCCATCCCCCGCAGCACCCCTCCGCCTTCAGGGGGCCCCTGCGTCCTTCCTCCTTGGTGTGCCTGCAGTTTCTCCAGCTCTAGTTCTCACTGGTCACTTCTGGACACAGCCTCCTACCACGCAGGAGAGCTCAGCAGGTGTCTGCTTGGGCCTCAAGATGTCATTTCATCCATTAAACGGTTTGATTCCCTCGGTGTCTGAGGGCCCCAAGGAGGTAAGGGCCTCAGTTTCCGGGCGACATACTCAGCAGCCCCTGGATCCTGCCCACAGGTGGCTCCCTGAGGAAGACCCCTTTCTTGCAAACCACCATGAGCAAGACCCTGAGGCTGCTCCGTTCGCCTGGCGCCCCCTTCCCAGCACCCCGACGCTCCTCAGCACCGGCCCTCCACTCTCTCAAGCTCATCTCCTCTCTGCACGGCCTTCCGCCAACCAGTCACCTCTCGCAGGGGCTCATCTTCCAGGAAAGTACCTCCTGGCAGACAAATTTCAGGGTAAAACATGGCGATGCTTAAGCACATGAATGTTGGAGTAAAAAAAAAAATATCTAGGTCCAAGTCACTCTACGACTGCCGGCCCACTGTGCCACTCTGTTGAACTCCAGGGTCCTCATCTGTGCACTGGGAGCTAGAGCGAGAACAGGGGCTACCTCAGAGAGCCACTGCCAAGACTAACCGGGATCAAATGAAATTACACGATCAAAGCTCTTACCAAAGTGCCTTTCCCACAGTAAGCTCTCGGTAATGGTGTAATTATTAGTCATGATCAGTTATTCAACACTGTTAAGCCCCTACAATGACAAAGTACGAATCCTCCTACCTTAAGGGTCTTTCTGTTCAGTGGAGGAACCAGATTTTTAAACAATGGATATAACACTGTAAAATAATAAGAAAGAAAGAAAGAGAGAGAGGGAGAGAGAGAGAAAGAGAGAGAGGCTTTGCTCCCACTTCCGCCTGTGCTTGGTCTTTGACCCCAGTTCCTGACACAGAGCTCTGAAAACCCAGGTGGTTTCCTGAGAGGAGCATCTGACACACAGCTCCTACGCTGCCTGGAGCTTCCTGGGTGGAAGGTGTGCCTTTTGTCCTGATGGGTGTGGCTCGGGGTGGGCTCCTGGGTGGGGGCTGGTCACCAGGAAGAGAAAGCCATGATTAGAAGCTTGGAAACTTCAGCCCCAGATCCCTTCCCTGGGGAGGGGGGAAGGCCTGGGAACTGAGTGAACAATTGATCAAGCCTATCTGACGACACCTCCAAAAACATCCCCGGAGAATGGGGCTCTAAGAGCCCCTGGGTTGGCGAACACATCCCGGGGCCAGGAGGCCAGTGCCTCCCACTGCCCAGGACTCTTCTGGCCTCGCTCTGTGTACCTCTGCACCTGGCTGTCCATCTGCATCCTTTATTATATCCTTGATAATAAACAGCAAATATAAGTCTGTGTTTCCGTGAACTCTGTGAGCCATTCTAGCAAGTTATGGAACCCAAGGAGGGGGTCATGGGAACCCCCACTTACAGCCAGTTGGTCAGAAGTACAAGTGACGGCTTGGGGCTCGTAATTGGCATTTGAAGTGGGACAGTCTTGTGAGACTGAGCCCTTAACTTATGGGATCTGATGCTAATTCAAGATCAATAATGTCAGAACTGAACTGAATTGTAGGACGCCCCGCTGGTGTCAGAGAGTTGGTCTGTGTGGCATAAAAAGACAAAATAAAACGAAACAAAACCACACACATGTGCATCTTTGTCAGAAGTATTGTGAGTGTGAGAGTGAAGGAAAACACAGCACACTTTTCCTAGACGAACGCAAAGCAGGGTTAATAAATGCAGTTACATGTGAGCTGGAAGTCTGGTGCGCCTGGGGGAAAGGGGGAGAGAAGGGGTCATTTTACCAGGAGAACAGAAGAAACACAGCAGCAGAGGGGGCACTTGAGCCAGGCGTGGAAGCACTGAGTAGGGCTGTGGTCAGTGCATGCAAGTGGTGCATTCCAGGAGGCAGCAGGCAGGGAGGTGTGGACAGGAAAAGGTGTAGGGTGTGCAGAGTGAACAGTGCTGGATGCTTCCTTAGGCTCTAGCCCTCCTTCCCAACAGCCTCAACGTCCATTTGGGTATCTACTCGATTCTGAGGACACTCTTGATGCAAGGGGGAATCTGGCATCAGGCCACCAGTCGGCACATCCCACAGGCCAAAGGGATTGGCGCAGGGGCAGGCACACGATGTAAGCAAGTCTAATCAGACTGAGGACGGGTTAGAAATCCTGGGGCAAGATGTTCTCTCTTTCTTTGGAGACATGAACAAAGAAGTTCAAAGCCCAAGAGTTGCTGGCAATCATCTTGGGATCATCAGATAAAAATTAGGTCCTTCGGGAAATTGTTGAGCTGCTGGATCAAGCTTTGCCTGAAGCTCACACTGATAATGAACTCTTTTTTTGAACCTGAAGCAAATAAATTCCTGTATTATATAAGCCAGTTTGAAGTAAACTTTTCAGTTTCTTGACGTTCAAGAAATGACCTAAAATCATGGATAGCAGAAATTGTGGGTACATGACAGGTTATAAAAGATGTTGAAACTAGAAAGGATCAGAGCATTAAATCATAAGAGGCTTTTCTTGCCCCATGCTAAGGTGTTGCACTTTACGTGGGCAGTGAGCGGAGCAACCAGTGAAAATGGCTGAGGAGGGGCAGTGACGTAACTAAATCTGTTTTAGAAAATTAATTCTGTTGTCAGGGTTAGTGACAGATGGGAGGGAAGAGAGATTAGAAGCAAAAAGTGTGATTAATAACGAGTATGGGAAAAGGACATGTTATCAAATACTCCCAGAGGCCCACATTGCTGGGAGCAGAAAGGGGGAGCCAGCAAACATGCCCCTGTGGCAATGTCTCTTCTTATCAGGGCCAAAGGCCTCGCCTGGGCCCCTAAGAACTTGAGGCTATCCAGTTGTCTTTGAAGTTTCAAAACACAGGAAATATTTTTTTAATCTAAAAATTAATTTTCATTTACTTATATTTTTAAAACTAGCAATGCTTTTAAAGGGTGAGGGAAAGAATACACCCCAAAACAACAAGCTATAGCAAAGTGTCTCCACCCCCAAAAGTTTGTGAATCACCGATCCCAGTCACGAAGCTCCCAGCTCCCCTCCCTGGTGGGAGCACAGGTCTCGGGGTGGGCGCCCAGCCCCTGGGCAGCAGCCGAGGCGCTCCAGCCTTCTAGAGCCTGTGGACACGAGGGGGCCTCCGGAGCTCCCACGGCTCCATCCTTGTTTACATCCATGAGAAAATGTAAATCTCCTGGAACAACGTGTAAGCACCTCATTTTCTTACACAACAGGGAGGAGGGCACTCCCTCTCTGCCGCCCTCCCCCTTCCAGCACTGCCTCAGGCTGATAATGCCAGGGCAGAGAGGGTTCTCCCCACCCCCACTCCACCCCGCCAGCCCCAGTCCCCCTCTTCTCACCCTTGCCTCCGGGCTTCCTCCCCTTGATAACCTGGCTGTTCCCCTTCTGACTTGCTCCCCAGTCTTTCCCACAGGCAGACTGCCACCTGCATTCCAAACTGACTGTTTAATTTACATAATTCCAAAAGCGTTCATTGCCAGCTTCCTGTTTTTGTAAACTCCTGTACAATTTTTTCATTTCATAAGAAAGAACAGCCTTGGCTCCCAATCGCTCTCTACCAACCTAGACCCTCTGCCTCAAAGGAGACAGGGAAGCGGTTCTCCAGTGATTTCCCTTCTTGTTTTAGGAACAAAAGCTTCAAAAACACCCAGTGGTTTCCAATTCAGAGAGTTTCATGCAAGCTTTTGACTTCACTGGTTACTGGCTTCCTGTTAGCAGAAAGAAAGTTTCAAGCTGAGTCAGAGGAGAGCCAGGCCCAGCAGTGATTCATTAATGTTGCTAATGACACCCCTGCCACCACCAACCACCTCGGTCAATGCTGCTTCTGCTGGAGCCTCCATGGGGCCTAACCCTAGGAGAGCACGAAACTGACACCGTCTTCCTGCCTTTCCCTTCCAGATGGTGTGGCACTAGCAGCAGTAAGCACCGGCCAAGCCAGGCTGGCCTTGAGATAAGGAGACCAGATGGGCCCTGACTGGGGTGATTTCGGGGATGTCCAGGAAGGCTCTGTTGCTTCAAAAATAACTTCCCACTCTCTCCCCACCCTCCCTTTCCACAGGGCCTGCAGGCTCCTCCTTCTGAGCTCTTTTGGTCTTCCTGAGAGATACAAATATAGCTTAAACAGGCCACTCACACCCTAATATGATTAATGTGATGAGTTCACTTTGGAAAACACAACTCACTTGAGAGAAGCAGATGGCAGAGATGCGGAAACGATAACCCAAAGACGACCAGCCCAGAAAGAGAGGCAGGGAAGAGACACCAATGCCAACTAACTACATCTCGGTTTTGCCCAGGACCAGGCTGGGCTGCGGGGTCGGCAATGGGGAAATCCTTCATCCCTTCACCGTGACTCTATTTTGGGGATTTCTCCTGATTCCAGGATTCTCTTGAAGGGCCTCAATAAATACCGACCCACGCCGAAGCTGCTTTATAAATGCATGGATAAAATACGGGGTTTCTAAACCATGCCATAGCCATGACAACAGAGAAAGCTTATAGATCTTCATACAGCTAAGCCTATTTTCACATGCACTGTCTCATTTAATTTTCACAGCAACCTAGGATATACAGCTTCTCCTGATTCTCGAGATGGAAGGTGAAGACTCCACAAGTAAATGATACTTTTCTAACTCAAAGTATCATAACACATCACAGAATAATTGATTAATTCCTAGACTTATTAAAACTCAAGATGTAATTCACATAACATAAAAGTCATCATTTTAAAGCACGCGAGTCAGTGGGTTTCAGTGGATTCACTGTACTGTGCGACTACCATGACTACCTAATTCCACGTGCTAGCGGCCCTGAAATGGGCAGATGGGAACGGCCTCCCCATAGACCCTATCCCACGGCTTAGTGGGCCAGTCAGGTCCTCCTCAGTTAGATGGCAGTGGGTAGACATGAGAAGACCCCAGAGAGGAGGCCATAAGCAGAAGCCTGAGGAAGGAGAAGATCTGAGGGACCAGGAAGAAGGGAAGAGAGTAGCTCAGTTGGAGATCAACAAACACCTGCAGCTGGGAGAACAAGAGGCCAAGTTGCTGGAAGTACACAAGATTGTGAATAATTTTTCCCTTTCCAGATCATGTTCCATCCACATGACAAGAGCACATCCTCCTGCTTACTCGGTAGCTCTCTCTCTGTGGATTTCTCATAAGCCTCTTAACCTTGACTAACTGCAAAATACAATTCTCCATTTTTCTCCTCTACGTCATTTCCCTTTTTCCTTTCCCACTCCATCTTTGTCCTCCAAAATCACCATCCTTCTTTCCTTTCCTTGAACTCACTCTGCTTCTCCTGTGTCAGAAAATGTGCGCCCACTGAGCCCTCCACCAAGAATGCTGCTCCCCGTACTGGGTCCCTGGGCCCCTCCCAGACTTCTCCCCAGCTCCTCTGGGGATCTCAGCTCAGTAGCACTTCCTCCGGGAGGTCCCCTGGAGCAGCAGTGCCTCTCTGCAATGCTCTCATGGCTGCTCAGGCAGAGTTTCTTTGTAACACGTACTGTTGCTGTCACTGGACACACAGAGTGTGATCACTTCAGTAATGTCTACAGAGACCCTGTCTCTGTTGGCTAGGGAACACCTAGCACAAAGCCTGACACCTGGTAGGGCAATAAATATATGATGAACAAATGAATTCAATTTTGTTTTTTGTTTTGTTTTGTTTACTGATTAACTGAACTATAATTGACATGTAACATTTTATTACTTTCAGGTGTACAACATAATGGTGTGCTATTTGTATATACTGTGAAACAGTCAGTTAACATCTGTCACCAAACATAGTTACCCCAATTTTTTTTCTTGTAATGTCTGAGACAGACCGAATCCCTAAGGAGCTCTCTAGGATACAGTGGCTACGAAAAGAACCTTTAAAGAACCACAAGAGTTAAACTACAGAAACTAGTGTTTAGTATCATCAAGCTGGTTACCACATTGCTTTAGCCACAAGCAAAGGTTTGGCAAGAACGCGGATTCAAAAATAGGGATTGTCAGGCAGTGGACTTGACAAACCAGTTACTACTTTTGGTCTACTCTCTCATCCTCCTCTTTCGGCTTTCAAAGCGTAGCTGAAGGAGGATCTAACTACATGACAGTGACTACTGTCAGACACATGCTCTCAGAGGTCTGAGAGCACTGAAGGACACAGGCGTAAACTGGGAGGACGTGCCAAAGCGAAGAGATGTGAGCAGAATTAGTTCATTCTAATCACTTTAACTAGACAGCATTTCAAGGGGCCAGTGATTTTTTTAATCCTGTATAAAATCTAATTTTTCAAGGTCCTTTGAGTCAATTTTATCAATAGGGGATGTAAATACCAACATTGCTGAGAACATATTCAGAAATTCTATTACCACTGCTTTAGATCCAACATTTGTGATAAGACATATTTAGAAATTGACCCTGATAGCTTCTAAGACCAAAAGACTGAAAGACATTATTACCGACTTTGCAGTTCATTTGAAGAACCACATCTGATTCTACACTGTCCTTCCTCATCAGATCAATACATTCAAGTATACTATCTGATAAAATGCTGCAACACTGTAGCTAATTTACATAGCATTTCGGTTCTGTGCCCATAATAAGCACAGTGTAGCGTTAATGAAGGAACTCTGACCTGTGCAGACTGGAGAGGAAGGTATGGCATCTCCTCCAGGTACCAGAGAAAGGAATTGCATTCTCTCCTTCCCCAGTCTCCTTTGCTTCTCACCTCCACGTGCACACAGCTTTAGTCCCACTCTTGGGACTGGACTTCCTAAAGCACTCATAAGGGCCAGGGAATGGGATTGGTCTGAATTATCTGCAATAGGTGATAAAAAACAAATCATCTCCCAATTTACAACATTTTTACTATAATGGAAACAAATCACTTGTGCAACACTTTGCAACTCATCTGGACACCTGGTTGAAAAACTAAATAACGAGTTGATTGCTTTCCTGGAAAAAAGATTCACTGGTTTTCCAGCCCATGTTTACGTATAACCACTCCCTGCTAACCAAGGGGATAATTTGCCTTTGATTCATCCTCTTTGTGGTTCCATCTCACTTAATACAATAGCTGTGTTCCTGAAAACCTGTGTGCATTCTGTGTTTTGTAAACCGTACAGATTCGAAATGCACAAAGTGAGCTTCCTACCTAAAGGAATTCTGCATTAAGCAAATAGCAAAACTATGGGTACAAAGACTTGTGGCAACATGAAAAATGTGTATAACTTGGAGTTAAGAGGAAAAAGCCATAATCAAAATTGTGCATACCCTACAGTTAAAATTTTTAAATAATATAGATATATATGATAAAATTTTGATTTTGGAATAGAATTTATAATAGTGTGATACAGCAGGATGATGGAATATTTTTTGTTCTCCTTTCCAAACTTTCCGGCATGATCCTTCCGAAACCAAAAATGTAAATTAAAACAATTCTGTGATAAATCTTATTTAAAACGATGAACAATTATTCAATTATGCTAACAGTCTGTATCTTTCCATGCTGATCATCATTTAAATTGGGGTAAACCTATATTACAAAGGTTTTAAAGCCATTAATATTTCCAATTAAAATAAAATTTAAGTTTAACAATTAGAGCAACCCTTAAATCAATCAAAATTAAGAAATAAAGAAGAAAAATGCTAGTAGGTGAGGAAAGGACTCTATTTCCCTGTATGCAACACCTGACGCAGTTTTTGTGCAAAGGACAAGCTAAAACAGGAGCCTCTCTCACCTTTGTGCTTTGTTCTGCACTGGAAACCATCCCTGTTCTCTCCGCCTCTCTCCCGGTTGTTTACTTTTCATTATTTTTGCTGACAGCAATCGTACCCCTTCTTTGAGCCTTGGGTGCAAACACACGCACACACACAGGCAAACCTTTCGCCTTTCAGAGCCCCAGGTAGGTTTCCCTGACTTTTTCGTTTCCTAAGGATAACTTCAAAAGCCACAAAAATGGCTTGTAAACTTCCTTTATGTTCGGCAAATATAAAATTCCTGCATGTCTATTACACAAATCAGTCACCTACCCCACAATCTCATTACCTACCTTATTGAGTTTATATACAAAGACTCACCAAATAACTTTAAACAAGTTGACTTCTATAAAAAAAATAAAAAGAGGAAAGATTTCATTTCTAGGCTTAAAATACCCTTGTCAACTGGTGACAAATAAAACACCACTTTGTGGGATGAACAGAAGGCCTCAGGTCAACGCCCTCACTGATGGAGAAATTGTTGAATTAATCCTTCCGAGTAGACTAGCTGGCTCACTCTCCTCCACTCTGACATTGTTGGACATCATAATAAAATGGCCAAAGTCACTCAGGTCACCATCAAAAGATAGTGTCCACTTCTCCCTTAGGCTTGCCTAAATTCCTCTGTTATAAACTCAGAAATAAAAGCAAGACTTTTGGAAGTAACCTCAAAAAGAGATGCATTAAACACTGAACACGTTCTCCTAACTATTGCCATTACGGTAACCGAACCCATGAGTTTCGGCCTCCCAGTTGGAACTGACATCATTTCCACAGACACCTGTCCCGTCTGTATCAAGGGACTTAGTCGGGATTTCCAGAACTCCTAGCACAAAAACAGATGACTTCATGAAAGTAGACTGCTTAACCCAAAATTGGCAAAATAAAAGTTAATTTCCTGGGATTAAGTGAACTGATTTAACTGTGATTAATGTTCTATTTTCAGTAAGTATATAAGGAAACGTCCTTTTCTTTCTCCTTTATCCCTCACCATCAGTTTAACAGACCATAGTTTTACAAACTGGAATAAAACATTCTTTAAGTGATATGTTATTCCAATATCTCTCTTTAGAAAAAAGTATGAAAATTCTTAGTGTATATTTTAAACTAAGAAACTGAAAGAAAAACTTAAAAATAGTGATTCTTTAGAATATGTTAACAGCCTTTATCTACAAACTACCCAAGACAATGGTAACAATGATTAAATGTTATTATTCAAAGTGTTTTACTAAGTTCCTTTACTTTTCATGACCCTACAGTTATTCACTTAGGCTCAGTAAAAATCCATCCTCTTTCCTACATGATTAAACTGGATAAAAATTTGCCACAGTAAACAAAACACAAACCATTAGCTATAACGAGCTACTACTAGGACCTAGGACTAGGTTTTATAAAGAGAAATGCCTACGAACAATAATGTGTTGGTAAGTGTTTAACAACCAGCTCTCCAAAAGCAAAAGCAGCACTGCTTTGTAACATTTGCCCATTTCTGTTGTGTAAATACCCCCATTACAGCCAATTTCAACATGGCATCACTGAGTACAGAGCTGGGAAGAGACACGCAATAGCACACCATTATGTAGTATTTCCACCACAAAGATACAATAGATGTAAATAACCTCAAGGGCATACATAAGAGTAAAATGCCATGCAAGAATTAAGTGATGGGTTTTGAGTATTTGTTACCACTAATTCAAATATAACTTATTTAATTGTAAGTTATAAAGTTTAATTTCTAGGAACGGCCATGTTTAACAAGCAGCTTACAAAATTCTTGAAAATTTAACAATCAGCTCTCGTGTGAGCCAGTGCCAGCATACCACTCCCGGAAAACTGCCCTGGAACCTATTCTATGGCTCACAGAACATCAGCGGGAAATAAAGGATTGCCTAGCAGGTCAGGAAATGACAAACCTGAGGATGTCAGGCAGAGGATACCCTTACAGGCTACCGCAGGCAAACCTCACAGAAACAAATTAGATGGTCCTTGTTCCTTCGCTCAGTAGATGAGCTGATACAGGCAATAAAATAATTCTGATACATAAAATTAAATTACAACTGTAGATGATTTACAAGTTAATTCTTAAACCAGCCTGCTCTGGTTTTACTAATAAATAACAAGGGTGTCTTTGCATATTAACATCTCTTATATACTATGTAAATAAAACAAAACATCAAATGAGTTATGTTGAATCAGAAAACCTCAAAACAACTTATGAGGTCAAATCCGCACATTAGAGTGAGACTTGACCATAAGGACGGATTGTGAAAATACAGCTAACCCCCTGCTGAGCTGCCATAATGGGACAATGTTGATGTCTGAAGATAGTTCTCAACTTTTGTAAATACTAAAATCATACAAGAAAACTACTGTTTTTCCATCATGAACACACTGACAGTAAACTCAATGATTTGGTAATTCTTTTACTTTAAATACCTGTTGCAATTTTGGGGGAAAATTATAAGAGAAAGTTAATTTAGAAAAATCATAGAAGTAGAAGAAGTGAGCCATGGAAGAAAAGCACTCAGAAAAGAAATTACAGCAAAAGAAGGGCCCTTGGAGCTTAGGGGGTGGGAGCAAGAGAGAGAGAGGGAGAGAAATTTTCCCATTTTTTATGGCTTTTATCCTGAGGGAAAAGCTCAAATTGCACTATACAAGGCAGCTAAAAGTCAGAAAGAAAACACAAAGTCTTACTGGCTTGAAGAACCAGAGAACAGAGTCTGAGGGAAACACTACTGCTGGAAAGTAGAGGGGGAAATCCAAAGACGTAGAGAGCCAGAAAGGGGGAGGAGCCCCAAACAGAGTGCGTAAACTGTGCCCAAATCCCTGGCTGATGCCAGCCCACGCGTGTGTTAGGCAGACATCAAGCAGTCCAGCTAAGACTAAAAGAACCGAGCAGAAGCTTGAGCTATCATTCACAACAGGAAGGGCAAAGTTCATAGTTTTAATTCAGCCAAGTTAACTGCCTACTATTAAAAAAATTTTTTTAATACTTTTCAGGGAAACATAGCAGAATTGAAAATCACTAGAAATTATCATTCACAATGTCCAGGATACAGTTCAAAATTTTGTAACATTCAATGAAGCAGAAAGACATTACTTAGACTCAAGAAAAAAATCAAATCAATGAAGATCAACCCTGAAATAATTAATGTATTGGGATTAGCAGACAGGGTTATAAAACAATTATTATACTTAAGCTCAACAACATACACGAAAATATGCTTGTAATGAATGAAAAAAATAGAAAGTATCAGCAGATAACTGGAAACTATAAAAAGAACAAAATAGAAATTCTAGAACTGAAAAATATATATCTGAAATGTTTTAAAAAATCATGAGACAGGCTTAACAACAGAGTAAATATGACAGAAGAGTCAGTGAACTTAAAGACAGATTAAAAGATTATCTACACTGAAGAGCAGAGAAAAAAAAAGATTTAAAAATTAACAGAGCTTCAGGAACCTGTGGGACAATAAAAAAGACTTAACATATGTACAATTGGAGTCCCAGGAAGAGAAGAGAAATAAAGCAAAACAGGCAAGATATCTGCAGCAATAATGGCCCAATATTTCTCAAAATTGCTATGCCCTTTCTAGACTGCAAGATCAAAGAAAGCAAGGAGTCCTGAGCTGTGACTGCAGTAGACCACCCAGCAACCAACAAAGTGAGACTGCATTGCAGGTTCTCCAATAACACATACTTACACACTCAGCATCGAAGATTTACTTACTGAGCGCCCACTGCGTGTGAAGCACAGCGAAAGGCTAGAGCCCTAAAGATGCCTTACTTAACAGCCACTGTTCTTAACGAAAGAATGAGAGTTTGAAAAAAGATATGAGGGCGAAGCCCCGTTGCTTCTTTCTGAGGACAGAAAGGGTTTCCAGTGGCTTCCGTTCTTCATTCTTTGTGAGGCCATTCACCGTGATTTGATTTCATTTGCTTATAATGACCCTGCTAAAAGGAGAATGCAACCGTGTGAGTCCAGAGTAAGAAGGGATCTCCTGTCACAGGCCGTGGTTCCAAGTCTATCTTTTCAGAGCCCCTTCAAACAGTCATTTTCTCCTCTAACTTTGTTCATTTTAGGACAAGAGGGGGGCCTCTTCTAGACAATTTTCACTATTTTCGCTTGAAGTAGCTTTTAGCTTTTAGGCAGAACTTATGTTCTCTAGGTACAGATGATTAACCATGACACATTTTGATATTTCAGTAAAATATGGGGGAAAACATCTGAGAAAGGCCATTGCTGCACTTGGCGAGTACACACAGCAGCATGCATGCCTCTCCAAGCTCTCCAGAGCCTAGAGAACATAAGATCAGAAGCATCGCGTGCGTGTAAGAGAGACAAGGAGGCAGAGAATCAGAAACAGAAACACAGAGAGAGACAAGAGACACACAGAGACGGAGAGAGACAGAGAGACTCCAACACCCCTTCCTCCCCATGTGAAACCTGAAGCACTATCCTCAGTGCGTGTTACAAACCATCCACTAACAGTGATCCTGAGGAACTAGCCCATCCCCAAATAAACTCAGCCAAACACCCCAACGGACCGGTACCGGCCTGACATGCACACTTCCCATTGCTGTGGATGTGAGGGCACGGTTTTAGACACAAAGCCCAAACTAGATGGGAATCATAACTTAGTAAATCCCTGTGAAATGAGCTGCTGGAAATATCTTGTTTCTGTTATAAAATAGAATTCCTCCATAAAGATATTTGCAGAAATCAGATCTTAGAATGTTTGCAGGAGCCCCTGAGTCCGGAAAGTGGCTTTTATGAGTTTGGTTATGGATCTGTCACTGACTCCTCTAGTGACATTAGTCAGTATTTTAGTCTTTCTGGTGCCTGTTTCCTCAGTCAGTTTGGGGACAATACTCTTTGCTCTCCATTTCACGGCTGCACGGCATTTGTCATAGCCCTAAGAGCTGTCACTTACTGAGTTACTACTACACCTCAGGCACTGGGACGAGCACTCCAGTTGCATTATTTCTAACCCTAAATGTCATCCTGAGGTGGGTGCTATTCAATTTACAGATGATACTGAACCTCAAAGAGGTTCAGCGACTTTGAAAAAGCCTCACCAACCAGCAGGAGGGTCAGGGTTCTACCAGATGCCTCTCGCGACCTCATGCCAGTTTGCTTTTGCTGATTAAGCATAGTTGATATCCAAAGAACACTCTAGGTATGCAAAGACCCTGGAGAGAAAGGAAGAAATCTTGGGAGCCGCACCAAAGGGGCGCACACCTAGATGACAGACGCGACAGGGCCTAGACTCACTAAAGCAGGAACAAAGTGCAGCGCAGCCGTCGGAGGCCACACTAAGGACTACGCCTGAAACACAGAGGGAGGGGGCATCTGGGGTGTGTGGGGTGCCCCCTGGAGAGCACAGGAAACTCTCAGTTCTCACGCTGTATGCACCCTGACCTGGATAATAAAGCAAGAGTCCTACACACACACACCCCACAGGACAAAAAGTCTGGCGCATTCCCTACCACGTGATTATCGAAGTAACTTGAAAAAGAAGTCTCTAACATTTGCAAATCAGAAACAGTAGGAAAATGCAGCTTCCCAAGTTGATGATTGTTGACAGGTACATGGGAGTTCGCTGTATCAGTCTCTCTATGTTTTTCCAGGCTGAACATTTTCCATAATTAATGTTGTAAAAGGAAGAAAGGGGAAGTGAGAAAGGGAAAGAAAAGGCGGGGATCTGCCTGGGAAGAAGAGTGACGCCTAGAAACAAAGGAGAAGCTCTGATACGATAAATGAACTGTGAGGGAGCGTCTTGCCCCTGCTGGTCAGTAGTTGGAGGATTTCAAGAGGAGAAAACTCAGGGAAGAAAGAGAAAGACCTTCCTGTTAAAATCCGAGAGTGTTCTTAAAAAGTAAGGGTTTCTGAATGACCAAGAAAGCCAGTGACTTGGAAGATGCCACTGCAGTGGCCGAACCCAGAGGAGCTGCCGGCGGAGCTCAGGAGCGAGGCCAGGCTGGCAACAGGGTACTGCTTCTGATGGACTTAACTGCGTCCCAGAACGAGAAGAGAAGCCACTGACCAATATCCGTCATGAACATAGACTCAAAGATTCTAAGCAAAGGTTAGCAAATGGAACACACCACCAATTATTAAAAGGATAATACATCATGACCAAGAACGGTTTTGTCCCAGGAAAGCAGCGTTGGTTTAACATTCAAAAATCAGTGTAAGTGATAATGTTACGCCAACTTGAAAGTAGAACTATGTGGTCATCTCAATAAATGCAGAAAAAGCATTTGAAAAAAGTCCGACATCTTTTCATGATAAAAATGCTCAACAAACTAGGAATAAAAGGGAACTTCCTCCACCTGATAAAGGACATCTATGAAAAACCTGCAGCTAACATCATCCCTGACCATCAAAGACCGAATGCTTCCCGCTGTGATCAGGAACCGCACAAGCTCATTCACACTCACTACTTCCGTTAACATTGGGTGGGAGGTTCTAGTCATGCGAGGAAAAGAAATGCAAGCCATCCGGAATAGAAAGGAAATGTGAAGTTGTCTTTATTCACAGACAATATGAATATCTAAGCAGAAAATGCAACAGAATCTACTAAAAAGTTTCTAGAATAAGTGAGAACACTATGTCAATATAACAAATCAAATGCATTTCTGTATATTAGCAACAGAAAACCAGAAGTTGAAATTTTTAAAAACAACACTATTTACAATTTTTAAAATAATAGGAATAAATCAGACAAAGATATGAAAAACAGACACACTCTAAGCCACAAAATATTGCTGAAAGAAATTAAAGAAAACAAAATGGGGGGGGGGACATACATGTTCTTGGGTCAGAAAACTCACTATTGCTAAGTCAATTCTCCTCCCCAGACAGAATTCTGTAGATTCAATGCAACCCCAAGGAAAATCCCAGTGGAGCTTTCTGTAGAAATTGACAAGCTGATGTTTAAATTTATGAGAATACAAAGAACCTGAACAATACCTAAAACAATTTTGAAAAAGAACAAAGTTGGAGAACTCACACCTGACTTAAAGATTTATTTAAAGCCTACAGGAATCAAAACAGTGCGGTTTCCGTAAATAAGGCAAATAGAAAAGCGCAACCGAACAGAGAACCCAGGAATAGATCCATCCATGCGTGCACAACCAATTCTTAACAAAGCTGCCAAGGCAAGCCAGTTGTCTTTTGGACAAGTAGGGCTAGAACAACTGGCCATCCCCAGGGCTGCACCGTCCTCTGGGAAGAAGGACCAACAACCGAGTATGATGCTGAGGTTTCCTCTCCCTGAAGAGCTATTTAAAAGAGCCTCACACCTGTGTGCTGTCCCCGCCCTTTGGGACCCCATTACAAGGGCAGGCAGGACCTCCCCTCCCTGTGGACCAAACCCCCAGGTCTTTCTCGGAGGCCACCCAGCCACCCAGTGTGTCTGGGTTACTGGTGGTGAGTGGCTGAAGGGGCACAGTCAAGAGGAGTGTTTGCTGTTCCTGAGCATATACTTGAAGAGTGGTTATTCTCAACAAATTCATAAAAGTAGGTATGTTATCATAACGGGAAGCCACAGGGAAGCAGAGGGAGGTCTGGTCAATAGTGGGATCCAACAGTTAGAGGCATAGAGAAGGTCCTCAAAAGGTGGTTCCTTTCTTGGGACCTGGCTCTCTGCCAGCTAGGCGCGGCCACATCTGCCCCCAGAGCAGCTCTCTGGTGTTAGACCCTGGGGAGCATGTGCCGTGCCCCCTGAGTGGCCTCACCCTGCCTTGTGAAGCCCAGGAAGCATCAGAAACTTGAGCGAGTGGTTGGATCTCCCCCTGGAGCCCCTCCGCGGAGCATGACCCTGGGAAGGGGGCAGCCTGCCCCCGACAGGAGTGCTGCCGCCTTCATGGCCAGGACCACCAAGGGAGCTGGAAATTTTTCTGGCTTCGGTCACACACTCCCCAGAACCAGCTTCTGCTCAGCTGCTGGCTCCTCTGCCACCGCCACCGTCAGTGAAGGAGATCAAAGTGAGCCCAATGTGCTCCACTCCCTCTAAACACACAGAAGCCCCAGAGGTCCCTGGACGCAAAACAAGAATGGGGTCGGAGTCCTGGCGAGGAGCAGCCTGGACTTCGGGCCTCCTGCCCGAGTGGGGTACTTCAGCTACAGTTATTAAAGCAATACATCCTTTTTTTAGAATAACAATTTCAGACAGAGCTGCGGAATAAAGTCAAATAAGCCCATTCCTCCCCACACACAGTGCACTCCCTAAACATCCCGACATAAGGTTTCTAACATATCTCAAAAAAATTTCCTATCCGAGTGTATTCTGTTGAATGTATTTGCAAGAATTTTACTTATAAATACTTCACTTAATAATAATAACTAATGTACAAAGCACATCTTACTTACATTGGAATTGGAAGTGGAAAAACTAAAGCGACTAAAAAATGATCAAAGTGGACGCTCAATCCTCCCAGGGTGCAGCTTTTGAGATGACCACCAGGTGGCAGAGCTACCAATCGTATTCCCCAAATTAGAACTGGAAAGTTACAGGAAGGGAAAAGTACCCTGCTGGAAATGGGATGGCGAGATGCCTCCATAAACAGGATTATTTGGACCGCTGGCCCAATATTTTGTCCACTCAGAATTGAGGGCTGGTAGTAAGGGCAACTGCAGAAAAAAATGCTGCACTCTCAGACCGTAGATTGCCCTTCAGTTGGGTCCCCTTTGATCTGGAGAGCAGCTCTGTAGAGCACTGATAGAGTTCACGTGGGAAACATGAAAATGGCTGGGCAGCCGGGCCTCCCATAGCTGCGAGGCTGCTTTGGGAAGCCAGAGCCATCTCTCCTCCCCGCAGTTGGCAGACCAGACGGAGGGCGAAACCACGAGCAGGCGACACACAAGATGAGGGTCCGGCCATGGCCATCCTTGTTTATAAAAGGAAGCGCTCTTCCTAATTAACCTTTAACTTCAGAGTCTCATAGTCACTTCCCGTTTGAGTTCCTCACACACACTTCCCCTACCAGGCCGGACCTGGCTGCTGCAGAGAGCTGCTGACCTAGAAAACATTCGCCCTCCATGCTTGAGAGCAGGGGGTGGAGCAGGCTGCGATCCAGGGGCAGCCACACTGCTCTTCCTCCAGGGACCGCGCACAGGCGGCCTTGCTGGCACCACACATGGGGCTCTTCTGAAGCTGACATACCGCCCGGGACTCCAGGAGACACCCGTGGCAAGCCTCGGCCCAAGTCCGCTTGGATCACCAACATAGGTCCAGGCAGAAAGGGGGTATTGAGGCAGTTACAACACAGCCTTGTGCAAGGAGGGGACAATGACCTTGGCTCCAGAATGAGCAAACCTCTTCCCTGGGAGGGCACAGCGGAAGAGTGTCAGAAAGAAAGGAGAATCCTTGCTACAAGTCCCAGTTGGCATTTGTCAAGGCCAGAGACTTTTTTTTTTTTAATCCTCGCCCAAGGGTATTTTTTTCATTGCTTTTAGAGACAGAACGGGAGAGAAACACTGATGCGAGAAAGAAGCATCTATTGGCCACCTCCCGTACAGACCCAGGGATCAAACCCATGACCCAGGTATGTGCCCTGACCGGGAACTGAACCCACAAACTTTTTGGTATGGGATCACCCTCCAATCAACTGAGCCACCCTGGCAGGGCCAGGCCAGTGATTTCCAACCAGTGTGCCACGCTGGCACACTGGTATGCTGTAAGAATTTTTAAAACTTGCAATATCTGACTATTTAGTCAGGGGCACTGACCTCTTTTCCCTTAGATTGTCAAATAAACAAATGACAAAAGCCAACACAACAATAGCCATCCGGTGTGAATAAATCTGAATTATTCCTTCTTTTTTTTAATTGATAGATCGGCGAAAAAAGTATATTTTTTTGGTGTGCTACAGAATTTTAGTAATTAGTTCTATGTGCCATGAGATGAGAAAGGTTGAAAATTGCTGGTCTAGACTGTTCCTGAGATCACATCCCATTTCTGGCCATGGGTCCAGTGAAGGGGTCCAGCCCCACCTCGTAGTGGGGCTTTTCATGGCTGGAGCTTGCCTACACGTAATGACGCTGAGGAAGGCCCTGGGAGGTGGCATAAGGAACGGGGAGGGGGCAGGAAAAGCGCTCTGCGTTTCATGGACAGCGTTCTTGATATTTCATACTGGTTGAGTCTTGCAATTTCCATGAATTCTGACAGGCAGATTAAGGTGACCTTTTTATGTGATTTGAATGACCTCATCTGCTAAACTGGTGCCTCCTACATAGGCCACATGAAGCAACAGTAATTATTTAAGTCACTATACTCCTTATGTGCTATATGCCTAATGTAAAATGACACACCTGTGGTGTCATACGCATAATAAGAATGCCAGTTATTTTTAAAGCATAGGTAGTATTCATATTCCAATATGACCATGTATTATATTTGATGTTTTCAAACATAATATACAAGCCAAATGCTTCATTTAAAAGTAAAGAGGAATAAAACAATGTTTATATTGGGACCTACATTAATTTACCATGACAGGTATAATATCTGTTGCTTTGATGTGGCCAACATTGGTATGGCAGCTGAGATTTTTTTGTCCCCATTATCCTATTACATATGATATAAGAGGTATGGAACACAAAGACTCTCTCATAATGCCAACCATGCACTACCCCTAATTGTTTCTGAGGGAATGCTGCCCCCGAGGAGCGAGGAGCGTCAGGCTGAACCCAGGGTAGAAGCCACCAAGCCCCACCCTAATCTGCTCTGGTTTATCCACCTCAGGGAGGCCAGGTTAATGATGGGTCTCCCTCCAGGGCACTGAAGTCACTGTTTGGTGACTCCATAAAATCCTGGACCCACTAGGTTCCGAATAAATCAAAGAGTTTCCCAAATCCCTGAGATGTCTTGCTATCCGTCACAAGCTCTACGTCACTGGGCCACTCAGGTGAAAATGGTTTCCCAAGTCCAAGACACAGTTCACCAGTCAAGCTATAACTGGAGATCCCCAGGCTTCTAGGTCCTCTGAAAAAGGAACGACCAATGAGGCTGCACGGATGAGAAGGAAGAGGACTCAGCCCTCCCCCAAGCCTGCCCCACCCGCACAGACTCTAACACCTGCTTGCCACCTGCCCTCTCCAGTTTAGCCATGCTTCAGGCAGGCCAGGCAGCTGAGTCAGAGAGGAGGTGGGCGGTTACGTTTGGTTTTGCCATGTGTCTGGTACCCTCATGACAATGACTCCTCCCTCTGCTTAACCCTCCAAGATGCTCCACCTTCAAAGCCGTCCTTCCTCATCAGTACCCAAGGCTGTTTCCCTTCCAAAAAGTGAGTAAGGAAGTCACTGACATGGGCACACTAACATAAAAGACTTCCTGAATCCGACCTGAGTCGGTGCACAGAGCGAGGCCACGCTAAAACTCAGAGGGCACTGACCACAATTACCCCTCCCATAAACGCAGCTTCCTTTCCCGTAGCCAAGCAGCTTCTGAGGCAGTGACAAATCTCTGTACCTGTCGAAACTCTGGAGGAAACATTCCTCACCAGGTCTCCAGCCCAAGCGTCAGTGACAGACACCAGGAAGATAAACAGACTAAACTAAACCAACAGAAATGAGAGGATTGGTTCTCCTAATCTCTAGATGGTTCCTGACACCTCAATTATGTTCAATACGATATAGCTGAATTACTGTTTAACCTTTACAGAGTCTTCTGGCTTCACCAAACAAGTATTGGTTGGCAGAGTTGAAATATTAGGAATGTTAGCTGGGTAGCTAGAAGCAGAGACCAGAAACAATTCTCAAACAGAAATGAGCCTATAAGTAATACTATTCACAATTTTGGGTGAATAAGCATGGCGTCTTTCATTCAAAAAGCCATGAGTGTGGTATATCGGGGGTGTTGCTTATTTGCAACTTATTTCCTAGAATAATACAGTACATTTCCTTTAAGCAATTTCACTGTTAGTTCAGCAAATGGCCAAGGAACCTCGGTTCTGTTCTGCTGCTACGATGACAACCAGATCGCAATAAAACAGTTCCAGATGACCCTGCAAACATCAGTACGAAGAGTCCTTCAGGCTCAGCCTTTGGGACAACCTGACTCAGTGTCTAAACAAATAGGTTTCCCTTTTAATAGCTCTACGTGAGGCGAAGGGAGAGAAGGGTCCCATGTCCTCTCTTTGTTCCACTTCTCAGCTCCATGCTGTGACAGTCTTCTTTCAAATCATGTCAAGGCTATAACACAACATCACAGTGAAAAGATGTATCCAAAGTTCCTCTGATTATGGTATCAGAGTTTACAGCAAAAGCTTCAACTTCCAATGCCTTTCAGGTACCAAATATATTTGTTTCCTAATATCATCTTGACCTGTATTCTTTTGGCCCTGAAACACTTGGCTTTTTAGCTTACTTTACTCTTAATTCTGCTGTCATTTCTACTATGTAGAAATACAACAGCACAAGTTTGAGCATAAATGGCAAGCTGACAGTCAGCCTCAATGTTTGGGAGGCAATAGGGAGTAGTGGAGACTGTGGTGAACTGGAGGGCACATACCTGTGTAAAAAGTAGAGGCCACTGTTAGCGCCGACAGTTAATCTCACAGAAGTATGAACTCAAGCTTTTCTGCAGAAACCAGAGTCCAGATTCTTTTGCATAATTTCCCAGTTTTTATATATGAACAACTTATTACCTTAAAAACACATCATCAGGTCGCCCCTTTGCTACCTGTGTTCAATGGCGAATGGTGGTATGACTGGGCATAGGAGAACTAACCTTGAAGTCAGGAACCCAAGACTCTTAGACCTAGTTCTGACACTGACCCACTCTGATACTGGGCCTCAGTTACCTTGTCTAAAAACTTTGGACAGCCAAAATGCCTTTTAATCCTCAATTATTATGCTGCATAGTAAAATAAGCTTTTCAGATGGTCAAGTCCCACAAGCATTACCAGAAACATTAAAAGGAAAACAAAACAAAACACACATCTCCGTGCCATGGCAGGGTCCATTACACTGTCTAGACATGGCCTTGGGGTGGCCACGCCAGGTGGTTGGTAGCACCTCAAGAACAGAACACCTTTATCAGGCCAGATCTCCTGGGTAATAGCCACCCACCCATTGGAGAAAATAAAAACTGGGTGTCTCCTGGATATCCTCACTGTGGCGGGAATCACCCCTCTAGGAAATGGGACTCTTTTGGGTCTTTTTAACCCAAACCTAAGGATTCAAGGGAACACTCTGAGTCAGAAAACAAAGCTGGCCGACAGGTCGCCCCGAGCTGTGACTCTTGCTTTGCGAGTCCAGGCTCGGCCTCCCTGCAAGGAGATCTGCAGTTGCCACATCGTGGCCTCCTGCATGAGCCAACTGTACTCAGAACAGCTCTCATTACGTAACCCCGGCCATGGCCTATGCGTGTACACAAGCACACGGCTCGCCCCGCACAAAGGCACACACAGCATTCCAGATATAGCACTTTTCTCCCCCCCGGTGGGGAACAGGAAGGGAATAAAAAATATTAAGTGGGAAAATAATGAAAGATGGCTAAATTAAAGGCTTTTGCCCACTGTAAAGGTTAAAAATAGGCACATTTCAGGGCAAGTAAAAGTATTCACATTTTTGTGGTTTATAACTGTGCGGCTTAGGCAAACTGGAGGCGCGAAGAATGGAAAGCCCAGTGAATTATAACTGGGCAGCTTCTTCACACAGCCCGTCCTGACACAGATCGCTTGGCTCCAAGTGAGGTGGGGAGGGGTATTCGGCACCTACATTCCTAAGTGCTTTTGTGCAAGTTGTGAACAACAGGGCCTTTTTATTTTGCCATTGGCAGCTGCCAATGAGTATCCAGTATGTTTTAAAGAATGAATTACCTTTGACTCCCAAACCAGCTATGATCTCTCTTCAGTTCTGTCTCTCTTAGAGGCGTTTTCTTCACTGTGCCCTGGCTTTAGGTGACCAGTGTGTGTTCTATCAGCTGGTTATTACACTAAGGCTTTTGCAATCTCTTCCTTCTTTTGCATTTGACTTACTGATTTTAGAGAGACAGAGGGGGGTGGCGGGGGAGAGAGAGAGAAACATTGATTTGCTGTTCCACTTATTTATGCATTCATTGGTTGATTCCTGTATGTGCCCTGACAGGGGATTGAACCCACAACGATTGTCCCAAATCAGGACAATGCTCTAACCAAATGAGCTACCCGGCCAGGGCCCGTAAAGTCATCCTGCCTGGAACGCTCTTTACTCTGATCTTCATGAGAGTAGCTCATTCAGATCTCAGTCCCTCACAGAAGCCCTTTCTGGCCATCCAGCAGAAGTTACCCATGCAATCTGTTTCACTGGACCTTACTTCAATTTTTGGCCTAGCATTCACACCTCCTAACAGAGTTCCTGTTTCTGTCTTCCTGTATTGCCTGTCTTCTCTCACTAGTATATAAGCTCAGTGGAAATAAGAATTTTGTGTCTCATTTGCTAGCATATTTCCAGCAGCTAGAACAGTGCCTTGAATGTGGCAAATACTAATATTAGTTGAAAGAATGGATGGATGGTTGGATGAATGGAAGAATCCATTCAGCAAATGCTGTGAAGTGCCTATGGGGCCCTGGGGAAAAAATAAGGAATAAGAACCTCCTTCGAGGACTCCACAGTCTACCAAGGAAGAGGGACATTTCTGTGGCACGATACAGTAGGAGAAAGGCTTTATAGAAGTATACAAAGCCCTGCGCCCACAATGGACATGAGGACATTCTCTAAGGAAAGGTAAGAGTTGGCCAAAAGGGCAAAGATAAGAACTGGGGTGGCAGGGAAGGCACGTTGGTGAGAAGTGTCACAACAAATACACCAAGTCTGAGAACAGACTACAGGCCCAGGAGCCCCAGGTGAAGGAATGAGGGAGTTGAGGACTTGAAAGAGGCCAGTTCTTAATGAGTCTTGTGGACCAGTCTCTGGACATTCGATTTTACTCCCCTATAAGTGACGGGAGCTACTGAGATCATTTTAAGTAGGAAAGTGACATGATGACTTGATGTTTTATAAAGATAATCTTGGTGTCAGTGAAGGCAACTAATCAGAGAAAAGAAGAAACCATTCAGGAGGTTGTTGTCCAATCCAAGTGCAAAACATGTCAAGGATCCCAACTATTAGTGGCAATGGAGAAAGAAAAGACAGATTTGAAAGCTATTGAAAAGGGTAGAATCTATAGAGCATAGTGACACGCAAAATGCAGGAGGTGAGAGAAAGGATGGGGTTAAAGAAAATGCCAGGTTGTGGGTTTTGTTATCAGAATAGACGGTTCTCGTGGTTTAGACCTGCGCAGCTCTCAGCTCATTTTGTCGGAGCCTGCTTGCTTCCATGGGCTCGTGGACACGTGCCCTGGTGGCTGTGTACGGCCCTAGCACAAATGTTAGTTTGTCTGCTTAGTGTGCACCTTTGTGTAGAAGCCCCCATGATAGGCGTGTGTCAAACCGACAACGTGGACGATTCCTCTGTTCTTAAAGATGCGCGTGGTGTTATTCTAACGCACAGCCACTTTTGGAGGTACACACTGACCCACCGCCGCAGAAGCATGGCTATCGGTCTAAATATAGATGTGCCTGTCACCTCGGAGACAGAACAGACCAGAAGTCATGATTCCACTTGCTCCAAGGAAATTTTAAGGTGTTGAAATTGAAAAATAAGTCAATGTAATAGTTCTGCAGTCTGTAAATCTGATTGAAAGATCTAATTCTGATCACCTTACCTATGTTTCTCTTCTCTTGATCTTAACTGCTCATTTAGACCCCAGCGCCCTCTAAAGCAGCCTCCACACCAACCCCTAGATATTTCTCACAGCCTGCAAGGGGTATCACATGGGCACGCAAAAGAAGTACACAGCCAGCTATCTGGCCAGATGCCCTGCAGGGCTCCGCAGTTTATTTCTTTTTTCCTGCCCTAGCCTCCCTCCACTGCTACCACCTAAGAGGCTACAACATGATAACGGCATGGGCTCTGCTTCCAACCGGCTAGAGTTTGAATCCTGGATGTGCCACCTGTAAGCTGTGTGACCTGGGGCAAGTTATTTAGCCTCTCTGTGCCTCAGTTTCCACCCCTGTTATATAAGAATATCATCTACCCTACCTCATGGGGTATTTGTGATGATTAAATAAGTTAATATCTATCAAGTACTTAGAATAGTGCCTAGCACAGAGCAAGCACTCAATAAATGTACACTATGATTCCTACTAGCACTGCCCCTGGGGGCACTGGAAAGCACCTGTAGTCCAAAGGGAGGGTTTAAATGTGATCCTTTGAAAGAATGAAGGACCAGCTGTAGTGTTAAATTATGTGTAAGTTGGAAGCAAGTACAAGCTGTAAAAACATGCTAAATTTAAGACTAAAGTATAGATCTAATATGAACTTTGAATGTATCTTTGATGATGACGTTCCTGTCAAGTCTTAACAGTAGGACAGAGGGAAGAAAATAAAATTTTAAAACATAATACCATTTACATTAGCATCAAAAACACCCAATATATATGTTTAATATAAAAAAGGATGTGCAAGTCCTATCCAAAAAAATCAACAAACATTACCAAGAAAAATGAAAGAAGACTTATATAAATGGAGAAATATGCCACATTCCTAGACACAAATATTCACTATTATAAACTACTTGTTCTTCCCAAAATCTACAGATTTTATTCAATCCCAGTCAAAATCCTAGCACTTTGTGGAAATTGACAAGATGATTCTATTTTTTTTCTATAAAATGCAAAGGGACAAGAATAGCCAAGATGATCTTGAAAAAGAAAAAGAGAGTTGAAAGATTTACACTACCAGATGGCAAAACTTACAAAATTACAGCAACTAAGCCAGCATGGTATTAGCACAAACTTTTGCTAACTGAAGCATAAAGGAACACGAATGGAAGATAGCATTTAGAAACAGATTCACACATGTCCAGTCCTCTAATTTCTGATAATGAAACTGCTGCAGGTCTTTTCAAAGTGGTCCTGGGTTATATGGATAGCCACATGGAAAAACAGATGACCCTTAGCCCCTCTCTCACACCCGTCACAAAAAACAAAACAAAACAGAACAAAAAAAACCAACGCTAAATTCTAGAAGGAGTGTAGACATCATTTGCAATGGCAAAACCTTGAAACTTGCAGAGACTGACTAAGGAGAGCATCTTCATGCCCTTGAGGACAGGCAGTGGCTCCTAAAGTAGGCCACTAAAAGCGCAGGCCGTAAAGGGAGCGATTGATGAAGTGGATTTCATTAAGGACTTTTGCTCATCAAGACGCCATTAAGAGCATGAAAGCAAACCACACAGTGGGAGAGGAAATTTACAGTGGATCTATCCAACACAGGACTCACAACCAGAATGTATGATGAAGCCCACAAATCAATAGGAAAAAGGAAACACAATTTTAAAAGGGGGAGGAGCAAAAGACTGGAAAAGGCACTTCATTAAAAGAATATCCAAATGGCCCCCCAAATATATTTGAAAAGGACTCAACATCATTAGTCATCAGAAAAATGCAAATTAAAACTGTAATAAGGTACTACTGGGGTCCTGGTAATATTCTAGTTCATGACATGGGAGGTGGTTTCACAGGAGAAAATTCGCTGTATCGTACACTTAAGGATGTGTGCGCTCCTCACTGTATAGTACACTCTAATACAGCGTTTCCTAAAAAAGAGAGAGACGTTAGAAATACATCGACCAAACGTCATGTATGGACTTTATTTGGATCTTGCTTCACAAAAGCCAGCTGTTAAAAAACTATGACACGGTTGGGGGAATTTGAACACTAACTGCATATCTGATGATAATTAAGGGATTATTTGATTTTCAGGTATCACGGTGATGTCGTGGCAATATTTTCAAAAAGATGTCTTATCTTGCCCTGACTGGTATGGCTCAGTGGGTTGGGCATTGTCTCGCCAACCGAAAGGTCGCTGGTTCAATCCCCCAGGCACCTAGATGTTTCTCTCCTTCCCCTTCTCGCTTCCTTTCCCTCTCTCTAAAAATAAATAAATAAAATCTTTTTTTAAAAAAGACATCTCATCTTTTAGAGCTACATACTGAAGTATAAATATATATTATGAATAAAGTAATATCTTGAATTTGCTTAAATATAATCAGAAGTGGAAGGGTAGATAAAACCAGACTAGATGAGTTGACAGCCATTGCAGCTGGATGATGGGAACCTGGGGACCGTGGCACTGTTCTTTCTACCCGTGTCCATTTAAAATCTTGCACAATAAAACCTTTTCAAAACCATAGCCAATCCCAGGTTGTACGTTTTTTGCCTATTTACGACTCCTCTCTTCTACCCTTCCCAACCCAATCAAACAATAGTATGTCGTGATGGTAGAGACCATAAACATGGAGCCCACAGGCTACGGGGACCTCAAGAAGTCATTGTGGCTATTCCTCCCTTATCAGGCTGAGGACCTGAAGCAGAGAGCCACACCACGCGTGCACACTGCCTGGCACAGGAGACAAAGCATGCCTCTTCTCAGAGCAGTTAAAAGAGAAACATTTCCTAGGGACCCGACTAAGGCTGAGTAATCATTTACCCATATTCTTTGGGGTATATGCCAATGTGAGGTACCTAAGCAGCTTGGTTACCCTCCCTAAAAGAGTAGGCTCTTAACAGAAGCTCCTGTGGCCCCCCTGAACCGGCCCATCTTGCCTTGGCCCTAGCTAGCATCGTCTCCGTTTTCTGTGGCTCCCTTGGCCAGCTGACCTGGCTGGAGCTCCTACCGGAATCGTCAAGTATGAATTCCTGTATAAATCAGGCCCACCCCTTTGCTGTTCCAGGGTCCTGTGCCAGGGTGGGCTTACACTGTTTAGACACTCTCACAGACACAAGGACTTGTCAACATAACCTGGCTGGGGCTTCCTGACTTAATGGGTCACCCAGGAAGCCCTCCAGGTCTGGAGCTTCCCTAGCTCACAGGGAAGGAAAAGTCAGTCATTCCTTCTGGTCCTCATGCACCATTTCGAGATGTAACCTGTAATCTCCAGGCTACCTCTAGCTTAGTGTGCTACCCCTTTTAGACAAAATGCTACATTTCAGCAAGGGCTTCTTGGAGAAATGAACTGTATCTGTGATACGGAGCTTTCAGGCACTCCCTGTGGTAGCTTTTAGTGGAAGAAAAGCCTTTTGCTGTCCCTCATGGGCTCACTTATCTACTACTAATTAGGCTGATGAGACTATGAGGGCTTCAAAGGTGAGGCCCCGGGTTTCATATACACAAAAAGGGCAAAGTTCAAAAATTAATTTATAGGACTTGCTTCCCTTCCTTCTTTTGACCCTAGCGACTTAAGCAATGGGTACTTTTCCAACTAATACCAGCCATCTCTGAAAAGTGCTGTAGTGTAGGGGGAGCACGTTGCCCTCCCCAGGGCCAACTATGGGACGAGTTTCCTCTGCTTCAGTTTATCACCTGTAAAATGGGGGTCATAATAGCATGTACCTCATCAGGCTGATGAGAAAGTAAAAGAGTAGAATATACATAAACGACTTAAAACAATGCCTAGTCAGTGTTAGCTCGCTGTGTCATTATTACCAAAGACCTGCCGTGGGCATGTGGTACCACTGGAAAGAAAGGGTAGGAGTGGAAAAGATGGACGCTTGGAAACAAAATGAGAAGAAAAGTGTTGAAACTCTGTGGCCAAAGCTTATGAACATGTCTCTTTCTATCTATGTCCATGGTATTGGTCAATAATTTAGAGATAGAGAGCCAGGTATTCTGAGATAATGAGCAGAGGTAGAACAGGAAACTAGACATCCTCCTATTGCAGAAATGCACACAGAGAGGCTGCTTATGTATGCAGATAGGAAACCCGTGAGCATTAAAGGAAACAGCAAGTCTCTAAGACTCTGTCGGTCCTGGCTTTGCCAAGCACAGCTCCACAAACCACAACCAGAAGCTAAGAGCTACTGTTTTGTTCTTTTGCTGTTAATAACTTGCACTCATAAGATTTCGGCTACTATAATGTTTTATATTTGCCTATACGCTTGGTATTATTTAGTAAAGAACACAATTTTAGAATAAAAATAATTAACTGACAAAGTCCAGAGAACCTTTCAACGGTCTTTTTAAACTTTATGAATAATTACCTACTATACTCTTTCAAATTTTTAATTTTTAAAAGTCTAGCCATTGGGCCATTTCTTCTATATGGGTTCTGCATACATATTCAGAAAAGTTACTTTCTCATAATTAGCACTTGTTTGTTGTTAACAATCATAGTTGTGTTTTACCCTCATTATTAACAGTTATCACAGTACAAGGAGGATGAACAGTGTATATGAAACTGAGAATAAGGAAGACCGCCCAACGGGCCTGTTGTCTGCTATGCCAGGACTCCAGGGGCTATTAATTATTTATCTACTTTTCAAAGTTAATAAATAGGAATGTCTTTTGCCCTTTATTCCCCAGATGAATTTAACCAAATGAGAGACGGCGGGGTGTGTCTGCAGAGTTAGCCGTCTGAGAACACAGGAGGTGCAGGTAATGGAAAGGAGATTTTCTAAAAAGCAAATATATTTAATGCCTGTTAAATATGCACATCACTGCTTTATCTGGCCTGTTTTTATTATGACTAAATTCTCATGAATATTTTGATGGTTTTAGAGGGTACTTTAAAAAATATGAGTGCTTTAAAAATACATTTATTAATACAAAAAAAAGGAAGCAAAATTCAACTAAGACGTCATCACAAAAAAAAAAAAACCACCTTACATATAGTTAGAAAATGCGAACACTAAAGAAGAGGATCAAATAGAAAAAATAAGAACCTCCCTCCTCACCACCTGACTCCTTCCAGCTGAAGGTTAATCACTAGTTATGCTTTTCTATCTTACAAGGAAAAAACAATGTATGCACATATATTCATTTATTTACCAAAATGAATCATAGTATACACATGTTCTGTTACATGTTTTTTTACTTCATAACACGACTTAATACTATTTCCATATCAGCACAGGTGATTACCACATTCTGTTCGCTCTTACACACAATTCTTCCATGAGTATCTTCTTTGTACACGCGGCTCAGTGTTAACATGTGTTTGGGTTTTGTTTTTTTTAGTGTGATCTACCACGAAAGTCAGTGCAGCAAGTACAAGCTACTCCAGGCAGTCTATCCCAGGTGTGGTGAGGAAGGAACAATCGAGTTCCCTTGGTTTACTTGAGTTCCTTCAGAAAATTTCCTGAGACATTATGATTCACACCACATGGGTCTCGGGAACAGCTTGAGGGGGCTACTGAGAAAAGGACCCTTTGCAGCTGAGACAGGTGACTCTTTCTACCTATTTATTTCTGGGTGTAAAGGCTCCCGTGACAGCGCAGCAGTCCTGTCTTTGTGCTCAGATCCACCTGGTGGCCACCCCCACCCGCTGCCAGAGTGTACCGAATGTTCACGGCATGCATGGAATGCTTGTAGAAGGGGGGACAGAAGCAAGCACTGGAGAGCCAGTCATGGAACAGCAGGCAAAATGGCCAGAGGACCATGTCCTTCACTCTACTGCAGCTATTGGGAACTCACCATTCATGGAAGACCAACAGTCACAGGTGTCTGCCCAGAGGTGCACGGGAACTCAGGTGAGTGGCAGTGTGGGGCCATAAAGTGACCACAGAGTTCACAGCTCAGAAATAGTAATAATATCTCCTATCTCCTATCTTTGCATTCAGTGGCCTCAAATCCTTTTGGAAATGATGGAGGGTTTTAATTATATTTCAAAACCTTTCAATGTAGTATTTTTCCAAATATTTGTTATCTCAGTTGACTCACACATCAATTCCATGAGGCAAGCAGGCCAGCATCACTTACTGTCTCCACTTCAAAGATGAAATGACTGTGGAGCAGCAAAGTTAAATACCCTGCCCAAGGCCAATTGCCGAAGTGTTCTCACTCAAGAACTGGGCTCTTTCCTGAATTCTCCCAAGCCCACCCAAGTCCAACAAGTCTGGCACGCCAATTTTAGAACTCCAAACAAGGAAAAGCTAAGAATGAAACTAGAGAAGTAAATATAAATATATCCCTCCCCACAGATGCCTAAAATCCTGAAAACTACCTCTTCCTAACAGAACATTAATAAACTGAATAAAATTAAATGTTGCTAATTACCAGGTTGAGATACCACACTTAAACCTTGACAGGAGAATAACAGTCTCTACTAGTTTTACAGAGGCATCTGTGAAAATTTGGTTTTAGGTTTTATTATAAGCACCACACTTAGCGTTTTAAAAAATTTAGTAGCTCTTAATTTTTACAGTTAAGACACTGCTTTGGACAGTACTAATGATTTCTCATTTATATACCTAACACCTGTTTCTTGAGTTTCTGTCAGTCAGGGCTGTCCTAGGTGAGCATTTTTCAAACTTTTTTGAGAATGGCCTAAATATACATTCTATTTCTTTTTCCCCAAAGACAACCTCAACCTTTCCTCCTCAATCCATCTCAGTCTTTTCCAGGAAGAGGGTGGAAAGAGGAAGGGAAATCAAGGGGCCGAAGGCCTAGAATAGGCTCCTCTCTGACGACTTGACAAAGGGGTCTTAGCAAGTTAAAAGCAAAAGAACAAAACATTACAAGCAGCATCCAGAACTGGAGGCCTGCGGAAATGATACTCACCGTGAGGGCTAGAAGGTTGGAGGCTCCCCGCCAGGAGGTCCCAGGTGAGCAGAGTCTTGAAAGATTGACTGCAATGAGAAGGGTGGAGAGATAGTGGAGGGTGTGGTCAGAGTGCATATGGACTTCGCAGATTCCGAAACCTAGTAAGATCAGTCTTGATCGCATAAAACACAGAAAAGCTGGGCTATCCATATGGAGTGGAGACAGCAATTTTGTCCAGTTTCTTGTTCTTTTTTTCCTTTTGCTTCTCTTACTGAAGTGTGAGCCTTGTGTGTGGCTTCCACTAACTGATTGCTCCCTTGATGAAAGCTGTAGGTCTTAATGGGAAGCTTGTCCTCAATCCTGCCACGGTCCTAATAAATCATTGTGCATGATTTTTTTTTTGCCAAAATTAAATTCTGTATAAACGATAACAATAAAATTAATAATAAGGTTATCTAAAGTTAATATACAAACTAGATCTCTGAAAGTGTTAGCTAATAATTCAGGCTCTGCTGGATACAGGGACAGTGCCCTATGAAGCTTAGCTTGTACTCGGGTCTCTCCCAGGTGAACGCGAACATGGAACGTGTCACCTTGCAATTTCATAGCCACCTGGCAGCGGATTTAAGAGCTGAGAACCACAAAGCTAAATCTCTGTGAGACCCTGCACTGGTCTTCCTGTCCCTCCTTCCGGTCTGAGAATCCACAGAGCTCAGATTCTTGACTAATTTCTCATAAGCATCATTTTAAAAATTACTTTTCTATTAAAAAAGGCTGTCTCCCAGGGACTCAGACTTACTCTGAGTTACTAATACCGTAAAATCCAGGGATCTACGATGCGTTAGTTGAGTCTCTAACTTTTCGACAGGGAAACTACTTGAGAGGAAGATTTTTTTCAATTTCCGAGGAAATGTTTGCACGTATCAAGTGTGTTTACTACCGACCACATACATGTAAGTAATTGTTTGGGGTCAGGTCGAGCCGACCATTCACCCACGGTCACGGTTCAGCGCAGTTTCACATCCAGAGGAACAGGTAAGTCATAGTGGCTCAGAAGCCTCACATTTCACCCCAAAATTCGAGCCTGGATGTCGAGTGGAGTCTCATTTCTTCGTAGGAAGCCTGTCTGGGAGGCAACTGCTCGCACTGCGTTCCTGCCGCCTAAACGGGGCGGTGACTCAGGAGGCAGCCGGACGCGAGAAGGGGGTTCCGGGCGGGCTGAGAAGGAGCGTAGCCCCCAGCCCGGACCCCCCTCCGCACACCCACAGTCCGCCTGCGACTTCTGGTCCCCACCAGGTGTTGCTCTGACAGGCTCGCTCCGCTTCCGGGGTCGAGCCCAGGTTCTCTCGTCTGCTCCTGTCAAACCTCCCGGGGTGGCCCTGGGCCGACAGCGCGTGCGGCACCTGGCTGCGGAAACTGGAGTTTTTCCACACTGCGCGCCGGGGCGGGGGTCCCGGTTTTAGCCCCGGTCACCGCGGAGGGAGTGGACGGGGCCTACCCTCCGCGGGCGCCTTGAAGCGCTGGCAGCACCTCGCCCCCGGCGCGCCCCCCGGCCCCGAGCCGGGCACGGGGAACGCGCCGTCCCTGCGCGCGTCTGACACTTGCAGGTCACTCGGGGTCCTCACGCACACACTCGCGCACATGAACGCGGCCCTCCCGCGCGCCGCCGGCCTCCGAGGGCGGGGACAGACTTACTCCTGGCCGAGGCGGCCCCGCCAGGCGCCGGGAGAGGCCGGGCCCCGCTCCCGGTCGGGTCGGGTCGGGGTCGGGTCGCGCCCCGCCGGCCCGCGGGCACCCCGCCTCTCAAGGTCCGGCCGGCCCCCGGCGCACGTGCCGGGTGACAGGCCCCCTATAGGTTCCATACCTGCCACCGGAAGTGAGTGAGGAGGGCAGTATAGGCATTTCCTGTGACGCGAGCGCCTGGACTCCATTAGGCAGCAGCTGGGGGAAGAATCAACACACCAGGGAGCGGAGCGGAGCGGACCCGAGCACAGAGGCGGCAGCTGCCTCCGCTGCCGCCCGTCGCCGCCGCCGCCACCGCCGGGGCTCAGCCCAGCGG